>JACXGM010007903.1:0-14785 GCA_016801145.1 Umbra pygmaea | reverse complement strand
GCTATTACACATTGACCTGCAATGTAAACGATGTTCTTCTGGATATGTAGGAATATTTACTTTTCTATATTTTAATTGGCTGATCAACATCTAAGAAATAGTAGATTTTAGCTTTATAAATGTGACATTTGGCATAGTTCTTAAGTACTCGTATCGGCAAGTACCCAAAATGAAATACTCTTTACTTGTACTCGTTCCATAAAAAGTGGTATCGGCCCATCCCTAGTACGAAGGGAAACATGCCACCTCTGCAACATGTAATACAGGATTAGGATTTATTTGTATTCCGTGTAGGTTCCAAATTATTACAGCCATCAACAATGACACATGCAAAGGTCAGGCATCCTCTTGGACCATTATTAATTTCTCCTTAAAAATAGTATTACTAAGGACCAGCATGGTAGGTAGACTCGTTAGGCCTTTAGTTAGTCCGGTGAAGTTTAGTGTTTTTAACTATTACTCTGAAATAACTCCCTGACTTCTAATCTGTCAGACTGTGGTGGTGGTTCTGACTTTAAGCAGATGTCTGAGGACTAGACATTGAAGGTAATTCAATTTAAATTTTTTAAAGAAAATACTTGAACACTTCCAGTGGCCAATTTCAACTGTCACTGCCAAGCCAGAATTTTTTTGTAACAATGTGCCTTGAACCGATAACACAAAAATGGAACTGGTTGTCCACAATCAAAGAAGGTAAGAAAGGGTTAAGCATTTAAAAGAACATAAGGTCACCTTAATATTGTGAAGGTCGAAGAATGGATTGAACTAAGTATCACCAAATCTTACAAACTAATATCCAACAGTTAGTCAGGACACTGAAGCTAAAAATAGGTAATATATTTCAGCAAGACAATGATCCAAAACATCCTTCAAAAATCAACCAAGGAATATTTAAAAGAAAGGTTGAATGTTTTGAAATGGCGGTCTCAGTTCCCAGAATATTATTTAAAATCTGTGCAGAGATCTCAAACATGCAGTGCAAGCAAAGTGATCAAATAATCTTATTGAGCTGGAGGAGTTTTGCAACGGAAGACTTGGGGGAAACTCAAACAATTGAGAGACTAATAGCTGGCAACAGAAACATTTTAGAAGCAGTTATTTATGCCAAAGGCCATGTTACCAAGAACCAACTCAAAATATGTCCACCCACCAGATTTCATTTAATATTCTGAGTCTATAGAAAATGCTAACAAAATAACATACTAATCCTGGACAAACAAAAGTTGTTCACAGAAAAATAATATAGTTTTAAGCAACGATGGGACAGCAAGCAACGATGGGACAGCAAGCAACGATGGGACAGCAAGCAACGATGGGACAGCAAGCAACGATGGGACAGCAAGCAACGATGGGACAGCAAGCAACGATGGGACAGCAAGCAACGATGGGACAGCAAGCAACGATGGGACAGCAAGCAACGATGGGACAGCAAGCAACAATGGGACAGCAAGCAACAATGGGACGGGGTACTCGTGCATAGGTTGTGCGTAGGTTGTGCATAGGTTGTTTCATAATGCTGTGCACACATTAATATTGTGCATACTGTTTTTAATACTGACCTGCCATTTTGTCCGCCATCTTGCAATGAATCTCTTATTCCTTATCACCCTGTAGGGAGGCATGTATGAGACATCTGTATGACAGAAGGCGGGTCGATTGGACTTACTGTTGATTTTAAGATAATTTTTATAGGTTTTGGCAAATTTTCACTTTACAGAAACATCCATCATATACTTTGTGGGTTCTTATTGCTTTTTTGTTCATGAGAAATGAGGCAGGTACACAAATTCAGCACTGTAGGTCAAACGGGGTAAAAATGGCATCATGTGGAAATTAGCAAATTGAATTGTGTACTGTAGTGCCCCTGGTGGGGGAAATGGGGCGGGTGTCTGTGTGGTAGGTACTGGGGGGGCTATAGTTTAAATATAGTTCAAATTCATCAAATTTTTTACAGGGACTTTTTGTGTTATTTTAGCAGTTTAAGGCACCAGTTTAAGAACTGTTATATGAATGTTTACAATAGGGTTACTTTGTACCAGAGTACCCCTAAATAATTTCAGAGCTGTACAAACTAATATTTTTGTAATACTGTACAAACTAATATTGAAATGAAACCGCCAGGCTGTAAATACACCATATTTTATTTAAAGTTTTCATACACCGGATTTGTATCAGTGACAGAAAATAGCGATATATTTTCAAATCACTGTGATTTTCCTGCAATAACTAGTTTCTTCTCCCCTGTATTTCAGCTGGGCAGTACTGAAGTGAGCGCAGATGTGGAGGAAGTAAAAGATGAGGAAGACAAGGTGGATGAGATCTGGGACAATATGGAGATGATTGAAGAGAAGACCGAGAAACGAGCCAACGAAGAAGTGGAAGCTGTTGTGATGGAATCAAATAAGGACACCAAGAAGAAAAGAAAAGTGGTGAAATGAGCAACAGCTTAACAAAAGGACGGGGCTTCTTTAGATGACCACTTTAGAGGTCCACTTTCTGCCAGGTCCACGGTTACTTATGTACTGACTGCTTCACTGTCAAAAGGGTCTGTGCTGCAAATGGAGGAGCCATCCCATACCTGTTCAAACTGTATTCTAGCGGTTTGTGAATGCCCTTTTATACCAATGTCCTCGATGTAGCCAGTATTAAAAAAAAAAAAACACGTTTGCGTGTGTGCTTTGTTGCCGACAACTCACGAAAAGAAACGTTGATGAATTGCACATTTTGGTATGTTGTTACATTATAGAATAATTTTTGTCCCTGGTTCAAATATCACTAAATGTGAATATTAGGGACTATATTTTAATTAAAAAACATGAATTGCCTATTCAGTTGAGGTTTAGCCAGTAGCCTTCAGAATTCACATTTATTTGAATTAAAATTATAAAGATCTTTTGTGAAATGCACTTGTCTCTGCAGGGCTGAAAGCATATCCAAACCACTATGCAAAGAAAACAGGCTGAGAACAAAACGAGTGAGGCAAGCGTATGCGGTGTGCTGAAAGCCCATTCATTTCATTAAATGCTGCGACTTGTGTTTTGGATTGCACTCCATTGGAATGAATGGGATTCTGTCAGAGCACATGCTTGAAACAACATTCGGTTAGTTTTAGGAACTTTTAACACAAGTATGGTGAAAGGCAGTAGACCTTGGACTGGGGTTAGTCTTTCAGAAAAGTTATTCTAAACACACAGCCAAGCTAAACTGCAGTGGATTAAAAGCAAGAAAACAGTGTCCTAAAATGGCCTTGTTAAACTCCAGACCTCAATCCATTTGAAAAAGTATGTCATAATGACAAAGCTGTGGTGCTGTGGGACAGATATGTTAGAACCCCTGCTTTAGCATTGTGACCAACAAGGAAAGTGTAGTGCACATAGCAGAGAATGCAAAGCAAGGACATTCAGAATCGTCTCAGGGTGTTCTGAGGTAACTGGGCACTGCCTAACCCCTACTTTCTGGAGCTGTGAACTTACTCAACTACTGTCAGCTGTATTTGCTAAAAAGTTATTCTACCAATTGACTCTGGGGTGAATAATTTCAATTAATAACATATTTTTATTGCCTTAAAACAATTTTTTTTATGCAATGAAGTTTGACAATCCCAATTAAATAAATCTTAATTCCAGATTCTAGCACAACAATAGCCACTGCATCAGAAAACCTCATTATGAAATCTGAACATGGTGTGTGTGTGAGAGGGAATGTAACATCCCTAATAAGCAGAATGGCAGCGTCAGTTACCATTGGTTGGCCTGCTTGTGTTTTAGTGCCCTTGCTGGAATAGAGAGGACCAATTATAAAAGATTTATTCTGGGGTCTCTTTAAAGCCAGGAAGATTGCACAGACATGAGTGTTCTTATTTTTTTCCAACTGTCAGTTAATATATCTTTTGAATGTTGAGATTTTAAATAAACAATGGTTTGTGAAGACTTCAGCCTGCAGTGGTATGTTTCAATGATGATAGATTAGTGCTGCATTGTTCACGAGAATTTATTTATGGAATCGATGCACTGTAGAAAACAAACCTTGGAATCAGGATAATATGTGCAGGATAAATGGCTTAGTTATAACCATGATAGCACAATCACGTGTGCACCTTTGACTAGTTGACGATATATATTTATTCCACTGTAGTCAAATGAACCTGTTGAAATGTGAGTTGCATGTGACCTTGAGAGTATATGGAAGACTGCTCCCTGCTTCTCTAGCACCAAGTACAGTGATGTGTGTCATAGATACTGTATTCAGCTCTCTCTGAAACTGGACTCTGCACACAGACACACCCATTCCTGGAGCTGGAGATAAGATAAGACAAGTTGTAACAAAGGAGGGGTTGAAACAACTTAATGGAAAGATGAGTTTTCTCCCTTTTTGTCAGACGTAGAACTAAAAATCCCATTTGTTGGCCTTCATTTAAATTCAGTTCATACATTATGTTTAGGAATTAACACCATCACAACATTTTCACATTATGTAATAACGCATGAGTAACAATATCACTTGATGGATGGCAATAAGGAAACATTAGATTGGTTAAACTGAACCAAAGTGAAACCCTTGTGCCCAATAATATAGTGGACTTTGACTGCTCAAAAGCTTCATCTGATGCTGTGAATATGTCTGCATTTAAACCATCTCTGATTTTCAGTAGATCTTCATGTGTTTTGAGATGACATACTTTACATGAATTGACAACTAAAGGGACTAAATTGGTACTGAGAAACCAAAAGAAGGATTCTAAATTGTATTGAATAAGCTCAACACTTGTCAATATAAAATCAAATATATTATTTGATTTTAAATCTACAAGTATACAATCAATCAAATAATATATTTGATTTTATATCTACAAGTATTGACTTTATTCAATTTAGAATCAAACATATTATTTACTTAAGTTGTCTACACAAAGATTTATAACTTGTACACTTTAACCCTGTTTTTAAAATCATTAACACATTCTTCAAAGCCATTTTTACGATGCTATTATAAAATGTATTCCTTGTTCAGTGTTTAGAGTCCAGTCTTGTGCCTGTCTTTGCACTATTGCCTCATGATGTCATTAGGTTTCATCTTTGCTTATTGCAATATTTTTATAGCCAGTGACTGATAGATTGTGTGTTTATTAATGTTTTTATCTTTGCCTTTCTTTCACATTATCAGTCATGTCGAAAATCTGTTTCTCTTTATGTTCTCCAGTGTAGTGAAACCATTAAAAACCACACAATTCCTACAAATGGGAGCCCACCATACCAATGGTTTCATTATAGATGCAGTATTCAATGTTCTGCCACTGGTTGTAAGAGTAGCACTGTTGAGCCAAAGAGTCCCCATGAATTGTGTAGCGTGTGTGGTGATTTGTGCCCTGTGTCATCAAAAGCACTCTTTCAAACATCTCCAGAGTTGACAAATTGTTCCATTTGCAGCTCTGTGTCTGACATCCTGAGCTTAAGGAATTTGGTTTTATGTTTGACATTTTTTATGAATACGGCAAAAGATTGACATTTACGTAGGCCCTATCCTTAAGTTGTGAACTAAAGTCTGATTTTGTAAGATCACAGATTGTATATACAACATATTGCACATCCGACCCACATTGGGACATTTAAAAAATGGTGTCATTAAGCATTTCATGTTTTCACTCAGAAAATATATTCAAAGTTGGTTGAGTACTGCACTTGTGAATCATGCACGTATACTTTATTATTGGACAGATCTGTGCTGCCACATGAAAGGAAATGACTTCTGATGATCCAACTATATCAAGTGCATTTAGGCCTTATGTCACAGTGAGTTTAAATCTGTGATAATTAAAACAAATCTGTGATGATGACAAATGAAGTGGTGGATTTACACATTTGTTTTACAGTGTATGCTTTGCTGACATTGTTACTTCCAACCGTTGCTGTGTGCCTTTGTGTTGATGACTGTGTGTTTGTGAATGGAACGTGAGTTGCCAGTATGTTTCACTGTGGCCCTACCTTAAGATTGAGTCTGTGGAATCAGGATGTTAGATTGCGGGGCAGGGCATTGAGCCTGTTAAATATTGACAAGGAGTGTAATCATTAACGGAGCTCCAACTCCTGATCACTCTTAAACTGGCCTCTGTCATTGTGCCATTGCATTACTGACATGCACCCTTAACTCCACTCTGAGGCTTTACTAGACTGTTCTACGTTTAAACTTTGAGACTGTTCTGCTACCTGAGAACAATCTTCCATATCTGTTTTTCTATCCCCGCAACCCTCCAAGCGATTTGACTCCCAAACCTTTTTGCGGCCTCCTGCGAACGCCACCAGGCCAGAACAGATCTGAAGGTGAGTTCCGCTCTGTAAGATATTTGTCTGTGTGAATGTGTCAGCACATATTCTGGGCATGAAGGTCCTATACCTTAACGTTTTATACCTTAACCTGTCATATTAAAAAACAGCCTCTTAAAATCATGAATCTGACATTCTTATACATCTGTGCACTAAACAGCACTCACGTGTCCATGAATTCCGTCCTGTGTCAGCCATTGTTTAAAAAATAAACGAATTATTACAAGTGATTGGCTAAAAATGTATAATAACAATAGTAACTTACATAATTCCAGAGGCAGTTCCAAAATATGTTTCAAATGCTGTCCTAATTAATGAGTTTCCCAGCATTTGCATTTACACATAATAATTATTATCTGATTTGCCACTGTTATATACAGCACAGTTGTATTATATGTTAGTAAGCAAAAACATTTGTTTTAGTATTTTGTGATCTATTATTATTTATTTATTATTAGTAAGGGACCATGCACAGTTCAAGCCCTGTACCAGAGTTAGCTATACAGCTAATCAACATCTATACTGAACAGATTCAAATTAAATTCCTTTCCTGTTCACTCAGTCAGGACTCAGTCGCTGAGAATGGCTAGCAAGTAACACATTTTAAATGATGTATTTCAAAATTTTATCCAAATCTATCCCACATATGTTTAGCATTTGCTCTGCATTTTTGTTAACCTAGGTGAAAAGAAAGTAGATCAGAAATATCGGTATTCAAATAAGTCTGCTTGTTTACAATACACACTTTAACATTTACCTTTCAAATAGGATTACTTCCTTTTGCTGTAGTAGAATCTTCTGGCCATTGTAAATGGCTATTACCATTATTAGCGAAACCAGTTATCTGAAGCATGACATGACCCGGCTCATTGTGTTAGTCACTGTTGACATAGTGCCCTGTTTTATAGAGGCCAGAGTTAAACCATGAAGTCCAACTGTCAAAGGTAATCTACAATATGTGCCTTTTAGTTGATGCTAGCTAGCCAAAGATGCCTACAGTAATACTTGCATACATGTCAGGTTTGTGTGGCTCCGGAAACCTTTGGCAATGCCAACACCAACTGAGCATTGCAGCCAACACAACGGTATTGTCTCACTAGTTGTTTGTGTAACTCGGCTTGTGCTTGTATTTCCAAAAGTTGAATAGATTCAAGATTCTTAGAAAATATGAAAAAGAAAACGAAAAAAATTATAACTTTAAAAAGGGATTGCTTTTTAGAGTGTGCATGAAAGCAAGGATGACTGAGTAACACATGAGGCAACAGGGTCAGTGTACTCACATTTAAAAAGCTTTATGGTTTTGTTTCCCCCAGATAGCGCAGTTTACGGCAAGGCAAAGTCTACGGAGATTTCAAAGAAGGGGAGAGACTGCTGAGCATGATAGGGGAGAGAAATAAAATGAAATGATTAACAATCATCCTTCAGGGATGAATTAGCAACATACCAAACAGTAAATGCCTTTTATGGTGAAATAATAGTAGGAAAAAGGGAACATCATTATTGAGAAGCCAGACACACCCATTATACTCAGCTTGTGTTCACAATCTGCAATGCACTCCTATGGTGACAGCCATCATAAAAACCCTGTTATCAAGCAGGCCTTGACCCTTTGGTCACTCTGATGAGGGAGTGTGTGGTATGATGGTGTCTATAGTCACTCATAAAGATGTGTGTTTGTGTGTTGGAGGGGGGTCAAAGTCAGTCACTATCGGATGCTCCTCAAGTGTAATGAGTTAAGTCCAAGTCCTAACTTAACACCAATTCAGAATAATTTAGTTGAATTGTGTTTCCTTTACAGGTATTATCCAGTGAGACATCGCACACCATAAACCTATGAAGGTGGGACTTCAAACTGACTTCAAACCCTGCCTATATTAATCATTTATCAATGCAGTACTATCTTTGTCCTTTGGGAGGCATTGTGTGCATTGAACTGTTCGTGAACAACATTGGTGCTCGCTGGTTGTAACAGCAACTCCATGTGGAAGTTTCTTGAGTTCCAGTGGAGATGCTGTTACCTGCAGAGAGTCACCCTCAGCTCTGACTGAATGTGGATAATGTGGAAAACATCAAGGTGCTTGTTGATAACCATATCATACCAGTCATGAGGTTTCAACTATTTTGTTTGAAATCCTTACATTGCTCTCCTCACTTTGTTTTCTGAAGAAGTGTTTCCAAATTGACAACCATCTCTAAGTCACACAACAAATAAGAACTTTTTGTTTATATAAAAAATAACTTTGGAATGTAGAGTATGGCTAAGAGAAGATTGGGGCGCATGGGGATGACCTATGAATTGACAGCCAGTTTTTGCCAAACGCCTGCCTGTCAGTTCTGTAGGCCACTGTTGTGTCTGTCCTACTGAGCACACATAGTTGAATATGTTTGATCAGTTACTAGTTAACTATTATGTATTTATAAGACCACTTCTTACCAAGGATGTTGAAAAGATATCTTTCTAGTTGAAACCACATGGAATAGATTATGAATAGAGATGGCTTTCTATTATATTGCTCTTTATAAATATACTATTTGAATATACTGTTAATTTGTGTTTTTTTGAAGCATATACATTATTTTTGTTCCCAGACTTGGAAATAAAGATTGAAAAACACTCTCTGGTTGTTTCAATTATATAATGCCTGTTGTATGTGCAT
This sequence comes from Umbra pygmaea, assembly GCA_016801145.1. Classification (NCBI taxonomy): domain Eukaryota; kingdom Metazoa; phylum Chordata; class Actinopteri; order Esociformes; family Umbridae; genus Umbra; species Umbra pygmaea. The sequence continues at coordinate 5,808 of JACXGM010007903.1, read as the reverse complement.
GTTTGTGGGAAACCTCTATATATAGCTACAATCCCTTTGGAAATTTAACAATGTTTTCAGAGGATGTCTTTTCTGGTAGAAGCTAAGAACGTTTTTGTCAAATCCTTCAAAATAAGGGTACATTTTAATATACATAGTTTGTATAATTATATTTGATTCTTTTAATGAAACACAGATTTCTAAAAGTAATTATGTAATTAATGTATTTTGCTATTACTGGTTTGGTCTAAACCATTATTTATATATTTTTTTCAGAGATGTAATGTTACATAAAACAAAAAGAGACTAACCAATCATGTCTGATCTAGTGGGCAACTGATCGAACAAGATGAAAAACCACCAATATATACCAAACTACAATGATAAAAATATAACAGAAAATTCAAATCAGGTCTCAATGAACTAAACAAATTAAAGATCTAAACCTTTACCGTACAATGTGTAATTCGTTGAGCAAAAAATAACATAACAATGATCAATGGACACCAAAATCACCAACCAATTGAAGGCTGGTTTCAAACTCAAACCAAAAATCTAATTAAACAATTGAAATCACAGGCTGTTCCAACATGTGTGAATTTCATCTTGGCAACTCATAATGTGACTCAGTAGTGTGTATGGCCCCCACGTACCTGTGTGCACTCCGGGCATGTTCCTGATGAGATGATGGTTGGTGACCTGGGGTATCTCCTCCCAGACTACGATTTACATTTTAGTCATCTTATCCAGAGTGACATACAATTTATAAAGGGACATTCCCCTGGATCAACTTAGGGTTAAGTGGTTTGCCCAAGGATACAATGACATTTGGCGCAGTCCGGAATCGAACCGGCAATCTTATGACTTCAAGTCTAACTCCCTAACTAATAGGCCACTGACGCCCCATGGATGAGAGCATCAGTGAGCAGCTGGACAGTCTGTAGCGCTACTTGGCGGCGTTGGATGCACTGATACAAAATGTTGCAGAGGTTCTCAATTGGATTCAAGTCTGGGGAACGTGAGGGCCAGTCCATGGCATCAATGCTTTTGTCATCCATGAACTGCCTAGACAATCTGGCCACATGAAACTGATTATTGTCCTGCACCCCAAGGAACCCAGGGCCCACTGCACCAGCGTAAGGTCTGACAATGGGTCTGAGGATTTCATCCCAGTACCTAACAGCAGTAAGGGTACTTTTGGCTAGCACATGGATATTTGCGACCCTCCATGGATATGCCTCTCCTCTCGAGACCATCACTGACCTACAGCCAAACCGGTCATGCTGGATGATGTTGCAGGCAGCAGAGCATTCACCATGGTATCTCCAGACTCTTTCACATCTGTCACATGCTCAGTGTGAACCTGCTCTTAGAGGGTCCAACTAGAGGACGTCAGGCCTTCGTACCACCCTCATGGAGTCTGTTGTTGACAGTTTGGTCAGAAACATGCACACCAGTAGCCCGCTAGAGGTCATTTTGTAGGGCTCTGGCACTGCTCCTCCTGTTCCGCCTCACACAAAAGAGCAGATACCGGTCCTGCTGCTGGGTTGATGCCTTTCTACGAAGAACTGTCCAGTTCTTCACGTGTAACGGCCCATCTCATGGTATCTCCTCCATGCTCTTGAGACTGTACTGGGAGACACAGCAAACCTTCTTGTGACAGCATGTATGGATGTGCCATCCTGGAGGAGCTGGACTACCTGTGCAACCTGAATGGGCTGCAGGTACCACCTCGTTCTACCAGTAGTGACAAGGACACTAACAAAATGCAAAACTAGAGAAGAATCAATCACGAAGGATGAGGACTGAGCAATTGTCTGTGGCCACCACCTGCAAAACCATTCCGTTTTTGGGGGTTGTCTTACTGTTGCCTCTCCGGTGCACCTGTTGTCAAAGTTTTTTTAGGACTGTATATTTGATTATTAGAGTTGTATAATTGAATTACATTTACATGCAGGTCTGTAGCAAATTCCTAATGCAGTTGTTTGTGTTTAAAACATACAAGAATTTCAGCAAATCTCTCACAATTAAGATATGATGTTTACATCAAAATGTGCTATCTTAATTACCTTCATGTTAGTATTATCTGGTGTGACCTGCATTGCAATTCAGTTTCAATTCAGCAGTTCAGGGACTGACACAATGTACACTCACCTAAAGGATTATTAGGAACACCATACTAATACTGTTTTTGACCCCCTTTCGCCTTCAGAACTGCCTTAATTCTACGTGGCATTGATTCAACAAGGTGCTGAAAGCATTCTTTAGAAATGTTGGCCCATATTGATAGGATAGCATCTTGCAGTTGATGGAGATTTGTGGGATGCACATCCAGGGCATGAAGATCCCGTTCCACCACATCCCAAAGATGCTCTATTGAGTTGAGATCTGGTGACTGTGGGGGCCATTTTAGTACAGTGAACTCATTGTCATGTTCAAGAAACCAATTTGAAATGATTCAAGCTTAGTGACATGGTGCATTATCCTGCTGGAAGTAGCCGTCAGAGGATGGGTACATGGAGGCCTTAAAGGGATAGACATGGTCAGAAACAATGCTCAGGTAGGTTGTGGCATTTAAACAACGCCCAATTTGCACTAAGGGGCCTAAAGTGTGCCAAAAAACATCCTGCAAACCATTACACCACCACCATTGGCCTGCACAGTGGTAACAAGGCATGATGGATCCATGTTCTCCTTCTGTTTATGCCAAATTCTGACTCTACCATCTGAATGTCTCAACAGAAATCGAGACTCATCAGACCAGGCAACATTTTTCCAGTCTTCAATTGTCCAATTTTGGTGTGCTCTTGCAAATTGTAGCCTCTTTTCCTTATTTGTAGTGAAGATTAGTGGTACCCGGTGGGGTGTTCTGTTGTTGTAGCCCATCCGCCTCAAGGTTGTGCGTGTTGTGGATTCACAAATGCTTTGCTGCATACCTCGGTTGTAACGAGTGGTTATTTCAGTCAAAGTTGACCTTCTATTAGCTTGAAGCAGTCAGCCCATTCTCCTCTGACCTCTAGCATCAACAAGGCATTTTCGCCCACAGGACTGCCGCATACTGGATGTTTTTCCCTTTTCACACCATTCTTTGTAAATCCTAGAAATGGTTGTGGGTGAAAATCCCAATAACTGAGCAGATTGTGAAATACTCAGACCGGCCCGTCTGGCACCAACAACCATGCCACGCTCAAAATTGCTTAAATCACCTTTCTTTCCCATTCTGACATTCAGTTTGGAGTTCAGGAGATTGTCTTGACCAGGACCACACCCCTAAATGCAATGAAGCAACTGCCATGTGATTGATTGAGTAGATCATTGCATTAAGGAGAAATTGAACGGGTGTTCCTAATCATGCTTTAGGTGAGTGTATTTATAAATGGTCAATTGCTTAGGATAAGAACTTTTAAAATGTAAAATCTTTAGAGTTACCACATGGTGGAGGTGTTTTAACATAAACCTGCCAGGGAGGGACTATTAAAAGTAAAAGAACAGATTTCTAGATTTCAAAATCATAATGAAGGACTCCCACACACACATTCTTACCTAATCGCTTAGCTTAGCTTCACAAATCTTCCCACAGTCATTTCAGATTCGAAGAATCCTCCGATGTTTCTAGGAAATTACCAAGGGTTGAAAGAATTTACTTTCTCTTTCAAATTGGATGAGTCACCCTTTTCGAAATTCAGGAATATTGCATTGATATTACCAGTTAAAGGATTTACAAAGTGAAATATACTTGATTACCGAAAATGTATTATAATGACCAATACACACGCACTCCCTACATTATCCTTGCGGAAAGTAACCAAATGAGCCAAAAATAATTCCCATTATTTTCTCACGTGTAAAACATTAAATGTTCATATTTAATGAATGGTATCACTGTATTCTCTTGTAAAGACCACACACTCCATTCCATTCGCTCAATGAATGCAAAATAGTGCTGTATTCCGTAACATTACAGTAACCAGACAATGACTGTTTCTTTCAGATAAGACTGATTGCATTGTGCGACGGAGGGCTTTCCCTTTCGACATTCATAAAACATGTGCTCACCGGACTTGTAGATGGGAGGCTTCTAATTTGAAACTAACCCCTACTATGCGTATCTACCCCCCCCCCCCCCCCCATTCTGACGTTCGAGCACGTCGGATGACTCGAGAGTGAAGCACCGGACTATCCGACTGGCGGAGCACCAGGAGGGGCGCGAGGCTGTTAAAGGGAGGATTTCTCGGTCTACTCGCATGTCAACCAGATCTGTAGGGTAGATAGCTTCGTTGAATTAAGTGTCTAGCTGGAGAATTACGTGTTTTGGTAGCTTAATTTGTCCATTGTAAAAGTGGATAGGTCAAAGTAGATCAAAGTAAAGCATCGAACAGATCAACGGACTGTCAATGTAACTCGGGTATCCAGCTAGCTACCGTAGCTTAACCCGCAGACCGTTACACATTATTCTCAGTACGAACGAGCAATATTCGGTTAACTAACCGGTAGCAGGCTGACTAACCTCGCTGGCTGTCTTGCACATTGACTCATATAAACTTCTAAGTCATCGGGGACCGACACAGACCCGTTAGCAGTGATTTCTTTATTGAACAGGTCTCTTCATCCAGTTTACGACAATACTGTACACATTTGTGAATTCGGGCACCATGTTCAAACGGGATGGCAAGAAGGACCCAGAACTGTTCCAAAATGTGTCCGAGGGGTTGAAAAAACTGTACAGGACCAAACTGTTTCCCTTGGAAGATACCTACCGCTTCCACGATTTCCATTCACCGGCTTTGGAAGATGCCGACTTCGACAACAAGCCGATGGTACTGTTGGTTGGTCAATATTCCACTGGTAAGACCACATTTATCCGGCATCTTATGGAGCAAGACTTTCCTGGCATGCGGATAGGGCCCGAACCGACCACCGACTCGTTTATAGCGGTCATGCACGGCGAACAAGAGGGTCTGATCCCAGGCAATGCTCTAGTAGTTGATCCCAAGAAACCCTTCAGAAAACTCAACGCTTTTGGTAACGCCTTTCTTAACAGGTGAGTCCCAGTCCAGTGTAACCATAGCTAGTTAACTTGGATTACTGGGGAATGATTTAGTTATGAATGTTTTAACTAGGATTGTCTGATCTAGAAATCTTTGTGTTGCCTAGAAAGGCAAAGTTGGCTAACACTAGCTAACTCGAAAGTTGTCGTTCATAACCATATTAAGCAAACATCTGTTAATCAGACACAATGTTTCAAATATTTATATTCCTTTGGTAGTGAATTAATTATTATTATTATATGTCGTCTGATCATCTGTGAATAGATGTTTATGTGTGACAGTAGTTATTGGAGGGAGTGCCTGTTGAACTTTGAGCTGCCATAGCCCCTGTAAGAAAGAAGAAAATGCTGGCCTGTCTTAGTAGCCAATTGCTTTGACACTGAGAAAATAAATGACAGAATGTGTGGTGTATCTCCAAATCATTACATGACCATCACCATAATTGACCTTTTGTATAAGTGTCTTAATGTGGAATACAGTGTTTGGTTTAGAGACCATGACGGTACCTGTCCTCCTCAAGACACCTGAATGTATGTTCCATACATAAAAAGAAATACTGCATTCCTTTGACCACATCAACAATCAGGTGTACAGTAGTGGGGATAGAGGGATGATTTCAATCAGGTGTACAGTAGTGGGGATAGAGGGATGATTTCAATCAGGTGTACAGTAGTGGGGATAGAGGGATGATTTCAATCAGGTGTACAGTAGTGGGGATAGAGGGATGATTTCAATCAGGTGTACAGTAGTGGGGATAGAGGGATGATTTCAATCAGGTGTA
>JACXGM010007902.1:5406-29864 GCA_016801145.1 Umbra pygmaea | reverse complement strand
ACAACACACATGTTATATCTCTACACCAATAACAACACACATGTTATATCTCTACACCAATGACAACACACATGTTATATCTCTACACAAATAACAATGCACATTATATCTCTACGCTATTAAAAATACACATGTTATATCTCTACACCACTAACAATAGACATGTTATATCTCTACATCAATGACAATACATGTTATATCTCCATCAATAACAATACACATGTTACAGTATATCTCTACACCAATAATAATACATAGGTTATATATAGACCAGAAAATACATACATTATATCCTTACACCAATAACAATACACATGTTATATATCTACACCAATAAAAATATACATGTTATTTATCTACACCAATAACAATACATGTTATATCTCTACATCAATAACAACACACATGTTATATCTCTACATCAATAGCAATACACATGTTAAATCTCTACACCAATAACAATACACATGTTATATCTCTACATTAATAACAAACCACATGTTATATCTCTACATGAATAGCAATGCACAATATATCTCTACACCAATATCTATGCACATGTTACATTTTCACACCTATTACAATACATGTTACATCTCTTCATCAATATTTATGCACATATTATACCTCTACACCAATAAAAGTATACGTTATATCACTACAACAAACAGGACAGACACTGATCAAAACAAACACACTAAAAAACATAACCAATACCAAAATCATACTTGATGGTGTGGTAGGGGGCAGATCTTCAGACATTAGAGAAGCCTGGAACAGGGAGGGTGTATTGTCTGTTTGTCTGGCTGGGTTCTACCAATGCATTTGAGACAAGCGACGGGAAGTTCTACTCTCTCCACTCACTTTTTAATTTGTTCAGACATTATTAGTGAATGCCCAGAGCCCAATAGACTACAAACAGTGACCAAGACACTTGAATCTTGATTCTACAAGCCTAATTTTCATGGCCTTCCGTCTAACTCTAGATCCACCCGCGGTGGAGCCAGCGTTCGTAGAGATCCGCCAGGGCCTGAGCCGGGCTTTCACCCTGAAGTGCCGCGTCCTGCGGGCCCATCCCTCCAAGGTGCTAAAGTATGAGTGGAAGCTGGGGGCCCGGCTGCTGACCATGGGGGAACTGGAGCAGCGGGATGAAACGGACTACCACAACAGGGCCTTGAACAGAGAAGGCTACGGGGAGTACACGTGTGAGGTGAAAAACGAGGCCGGGTCGGGCACCTGCCACTTCCTTGTCACAGGTATGTGTGGTTCCTTCACGTCTGTCCTTACATTGCCGTTATATTCACGTGCACTTACATTGGAGTTAGTTACGTTCACGTGCACTTACATTGGAATTAGAGTTACGTTCACATGCACCTTCATTGGAGTTGGAGTAATGTTCACGCCTACTTATACTGGAGTTAGTTACGTTCATGTGTTCTAACATTAGAGATGGCATGACAACTCGTATACTTACATTGGAGTTAGCATTATGTTCACGTGTACGTACTTACATTGGAGTTAGCATTAAGTTCATGTGTATGTACATTGGAGTTAGCGTTACATTCACATAAGTTTAGATTGGAGTTAGCATACTTGAATGCTAACCGTTTGTGTTATAACAAAAATACGGATCGATTTTCTTCGCTGTCCAAAGACTTTGAAGGATAAACATGCTGTAGAGCTTTTGGGTGTGAATCAGTCAAACCTATAGTGAAATAGAAGCAGGGGGCCAATAGGAGCATGTCTCTGAAGGACTGCCCCTTTGATGACATCCTCACCACTGCTGGACACAATATAGAAAGCCCAACCTGTGCCCTAATTCCTAACCATACAGATCTGTTCAACACTAGGGTACTATTTAAGAGATAGGGTGCTATTTGTGTCGCAACCGCGGTATTGATTGGATTCATGTTGGCTTTGTGTAAGGGCTCTCGTGTGCAGCAAGAGACTCCTGTTGTCAATACCCGGAGACAAGGAGAATCAACTCCCAGACTTCTCTAATGTAGCTCATGGACATGGTGTTGTCAACGCTCTAAAAACATAACAAGCTGCTGATCACCATCACAATACACACCATGCTGCTATCCTTGAGCAAGGCACTTTACCTTAAGTTACTCCAGGGGGATGTCCATGTAATTACTGTAAGTCCCTCTAGATAAGACTGTCTGTTAAATGACTAAATGTAAACATTAACAACAGTGGTGTAAGAATTGAAGTTCAGTCAAAGAATCAATCAAAGTTATTGAGTACATACACAAAATGTATTTATTTATTTGTAAAATATACAGTACATAAGTATGTTTAACCGTGTTGTTATGGTTTTTGAGAAGGCAGGTGATGTGATGTGCATGCAGAGAATGTGTATTTCCACGTGACTGTATCAACATTTGTAAGGATCGAAATGTCACCGTGTCATTTTAAGTGGTTGCTAGGGGTCCGGAGGATGTTTCCATCTTCAAGCGAAACGCCTCAGAAAACCCTGGTTTATGATAAGTCGTCCGATGAGATGACACGCCGTAAAATACATTGAAATTCAAATGACTTCACGTTGCCAGGAGACAGCTTTATATATGTAGACCTACAGCAGATACATCAGAGAGAAGGAGGGGGAGTCTTGGTTGTCACGGCAATATGGTGTTGTTATTTGTCATTATGCTTTCGAGCTCCTTGTTTAACATCATAGGCAAGCGCTACCCCTAACTTCCAGATATAACCCGATGGATGGGAGAAATGTTTTACTGTTGAGGCGTCCCAGGTGGCACTGCAGTCTTAGGTGCTCTTCTCTAGCGACAAGTAACCCACCATAGATTAGGTTTGAGCTTTGAGTGTGACACTAGTGGCCGAAAGGAAACCCTTTGATGTTAATTGGCCTGCTCTGCCCGGGTGCAGGAGGCATTGTCAGAAGGGATTTCCTGGTCCCATGTCCTGATCTCTTTCGAGTTCCTCTGGCAGCTCAGGTGCCCACAGAGCTAAGCGAGGTCGTCAGCTGAGTGAGTGTGCCCTCACACACGGCAACCCAACTTCCATTGGAGAGCAGTGTGAAAGCAGAATGGCCTGGCATGGGCGCCGCGATCTGCAACTCTTACAAATCCAGTGAGTTGTTACGAGTGGGTCAGGGACATGGAATTGAAAAAAGCAATACTACTTTTCCCTATTAATAAATGTTCAATCTGCAGCCCAAGCAGTGCAGCAGTATCACTGCTAAAGTCTATCCTGAGTGATACTGGCACAAATGTGACGTGAACAGCAGCCGCCATAAGAGAGGATTACTGCATTCCCTCCTATCCTCTGCCTGGAAGGAAATGTCAGCAGTTTAGGGAACAGGAAAACCCAGGTCCACTTGTTATACGAGAAGGCCACTGTATCTTCATGTACGGCATTTCCTCAAGCTATTTGACTGTCAAAAATTAATGATATTCAAGCAAAACCAGTCTGTCTTCCGGATAATAGTATGTGGTTCAAAGACTTGCTCTCTGGATTCTGGCAGATGTGTGAATCATTGATATATTCCATCTAGAATAAGCATTAGCGTCCAGGCGACGCTGCTGTTGCTCATGTAAAGGATTAATTCTTGATATCTCCGTGCTTTCTGAAGTAATTCAGTCACGTGAGTCAGTGAGAAACCTCAACAAAATCACAGCCTCAACAACACTCCGACACACGGTGCCCTGTGTTCTAACGGTTCTCATTGTTGGTTCTAATATTTTTCTTTGCACTCCGCTTCTGCAGAAGAAGTTCGGCAGAACACGTGGCGCTACCATGCGCTGCTACTGCGGTAGGGGCTGGCGATGATTGCTTTACAAGATGACAGCTTCAGATTTCTGAGGAGACGGTTGTGAAATATTGATGTCATGGGTTCTGAGGCCGGACTGCAGCTCTCTGCCCGTGGACAAAAACGTGGTTTCACATCTTGGATACCTCAGACCAAAGTCTCACCCATGATTCTCAACCCTTATATCTCAGATATCTGTTCTAGCATACACGGGATATAAAGTATAACACCCACAGTGGAACGCTTTATATTTCAGTGTGTGTATTTGGCTGTGTATGTGCCCTATTTGTGTGCGTGTGTGTGTTTGTGTGACACCTCTGTGTAGACAACAAAAATTAGACCACTTTATGTTAGCAACCATGGCATCGGAGCTCAGTTGCCTCCTAGTGACCCCTAACTGAACTTGTGAGGAAGATGGGAGTGGCCAATGTCGGTCCGGGGACCAGTCCCTGCTGAGCCTTAAGGTCCGTAGCCAGTACGCTTTTAAGTGCTTTCCTCTGAAGTCCCACGTCCATTGATCTCAATTACTTTGTAGCTTTCGGCATGTGAATGGTATAGGAAAACGCGTTACCTTCTTATGCTATACCGCTAGACATTCAAAGGATTTAGTGAACGTGAGCTAACACGCCTATGCGTAAGAGTATTCATGGGTTGCACGTTATGGCACAATAAGTTCATTGTGGGGCTGATGTCCAACTGAGCATACTCAATGCATTCTAAATGGGAGCAGCTGAAGATTCGGTGTAATGTGCATTAGCCTACTAAGGCTTGAAAACACGACACCACTGCTAAAGAAGGTAGTAGCTAAATCTTTTGTATTCATTTTGAGGTGAGCTATTTTTTTGCAGTGTAATGTTAACACTCATGGGTTAGCACCTCAAGGTTAACACATTTGCATCTTAATATCGAGGAAAGTCCACAATATAGTAGCTGGCTAATGTTAGAATGACTAACTATGTTTAGTGCAATTTAAACAAAACGGTTATTAGCTCGTCTTTAAATTGAAGTCATTCTATGAACACAGGTTGTCGTACAGTATATATAGCCTAAAAGCCTTATTGTTTGTCATATATAAGGTACAAAGATTATTTTTTTCCATTTCAAATAATTGATCATAAATTGTTGTAACTTTGTTTTCTTTCAGTCAAACACTGTGAATTCCTATCTAATATTAATGATTGCATTTCCGTGTATTTCTTGTCTCTATGCAAAAAACAATTAGATAATACAGATGTGTAATAAATTAAAGTAAAAACCTGAATGGATCTATTCTACTATTGGAGATTTTGAAGCAATGTGTTAGAAAGCTCTCTCCACCACCATCATAAAAACCCCCAAATGAGAACTTTTATTTTGGAAGAATGGTGTTCAATCCCTCCAGTAGAGTTCCAGAGACGGGTAGAATCCAAGTTTAAGGGGCTTTGAAGCTGTTCTGGTGTGTTGATGTGGCCCAACACCGTACTGAGACAATCTATGTTGGTCTTTTATTTTATTTTGTCACCCGTCCGCCGTTGTAACCCTCTGATCTAAAGCCAAGGTTTAGACAGTAGGTGCTGTAGCCTTGTGGTTGGAGCTTCAGATCAGTAACCATGTTGCTGGATCGAATCCCGTGCTGGAAAGGTTCTGCCTCAGAGCAAGGAAGTTAAGCGTAAGTGCCACTAGTTCTTTGGTGCTATTTGGTAACTGGGGGAAAATGTTTTTTTTGGGGGGTAATTAACTGAAAAAGTGTATTTGGTGAAATAAACTGTATTTCAAAATGTTTTCCATCCTGTGCTCTTTGCGTCTGGTACCTGTTGCAAAAAGGATGTTTTTCAGCAAGAAAATCTCTCCTCAGTCCTGTCAAAGAAAAAAATCAATGCCTGAAATATACAGCACCCTCCATAATTATTGGTAAAGATGAGCAAAAACTTTGAGAGAAATGTAAGCTTTAAATGAGGTAGCTTGATGAGTCAAGAAAATAAATCAATGAAATGTTAGATTTCTCTAATATTTTGAGTGTAAGATGAAACATTGAATTCAATTGGAACTGAGCGCAACCGGATACCCTGTAATGCAGATAGTAAACCACTTTAAGTAAACCACATGTGAGGTTAATACAGTGCATCTGGAAAGTATTCACAGCGCTTCACTTTTTCCACATTTGTTATGTTACACTCTTATTCGGAAATTAATTAAATTAATTATTTCCCTCTTAATTTTACAAACAATCCCCCATAATGACAATGTGATCGTGCCTTAATACAATCCTGTCTCAAAGGTCTACAGACAATTCCTTGGACTTCATGGCTTGGTTTGTGCTCTGACATGCACTGTTAACTGTGGGACCTTATATAGACAGGTGTGTGCCTTTCCAAATCATGTCCAATCAACTCAATTTACCACAGGTGGAATCCAATCAGGTTGTGGAAACATCTCAAGGATGATCAGTGGAAACAGGATGCACCTAATGTTAGCTCAATATTGAGTGTCAATGCAAAGATTGTGAATACTTACTTATGTACATGGGCTTTCTTTTGGTTTTTATTCTTAATAAATTTGCTAAGATTTCAAACACACCTCTTTCACATTGTCATTATGGGGTATTGTTTCAAGGGAAATCATAATTTTAATCCATTTTTGAATAAGGGTGAAACATAACAAAATGTGAAAAAAGTGAAGCGCTATGAATACTTTCCGGATGCACTGTATATTGAATAATAATTCAAATACTCACCAAAGCAGTAGACAGATGGCTCCTCAATGGCACATAATGTCACGGTAGGAAACAGACTTTAATCGAACTTCCATACCTCGTTTACAGTGAAAAAAAATCCTATAATGCAATGTGACACTAATATTTTGGTTTGCGTCATTCACGGCTCAGCTAACATCAAATGTTTGTGAGCGATGGACAGCTCATCAATGTCACAGTAATGTATGCTTTGGACAAATCCCTTTGAATTTATTCGTGCTCGGAAGCGCCTGTTTGTACTGCTTCTTGCTTTCCTAGTTACACGTTTTTATTTGACGAGCCAGACAGGCCTTTTTCCGCTAAGCGGTTTTTCATGGCTTGTCAGCTTTCTGTTCACCGAGGGGCCTGATTCTTTACTGCCTATTTGTTAGTCCGTGCGTTTTTCCGAACCATTTGGAAACCATGGCTTTCAGTCTGGTTTCTTTCTGTTTGCGGCATAAAAAAGTAAAGCCTCAATGCTACATTGACTGGAGTGTATTGTATAGAGGAAACCTTATTGGCAGAGGTTGTTTTAAGACATCGATGACTATGGATAAATAGCATTTCTCAAGGAGGCGAACAAAGGATGTTAGGTCATGGCTGTGTGCAAATTTGTATGAGAAATGTTTATTTTGACTGGTGATGGGCGTGCACATGAAAACGCAGATGAACATGTAAACACACAGACACAAAAGCTCACATGTGTAGAAGAGCTTGCCCACACACACGCAGACACACACAGCCCGTGCTTAAACCAGACGTGATTTGTTTCTTTCAGGGAGGGCATATTCCCCAGAGTTCTACTACGACACCTACAGTGCCCTGTGGCAGAATAAACCCAACGTGTACGGCTTCACACTGCAATGGACACAGCAGAACCCGCTGTCCGTGGACCGCATCGTGGCTTACCGCCTGGGACTCAAACAGGTGAGCAGGGACCCCCGACATCTTTCAATCAGCTGGGGCATTGGCCCATGTTGTTTTGGTGGTAGTTACTTTGAGTCATTTCTCTGCTGATCCTCAGAAACCCTTTTCAATAAACATCTAAATGAGTTCCACTGTGCCCATGTCTTTTGTCTGCTGTCCTTGTATACTACAGTGTGTTCATTATGTCTTCTTTGCAGACCTGACTTTTGCTAATCACTGATGTTATTTTCACAATGTAGTCACTCCTAAGTTGTGGTTTCAGCTAGCTTTTTTAAACGGATACTCTTACTTTAAATCGCTCTGGATAAGGTTTTCTGTTAAATTATTAAAATCAATAAAGGTAGCGTTTTAAGCAGCAGCCTTCATGCTTGTACTGTAACTCTGCAGCATGTTTTCGAATCCCACCCACAGCTATTCCATTTCCCACTAACTCTCGTTACTATAAGCAAAGCATAATATCTCTTAAAATATGTGTATCTTTACGGAAGATACATACAGTAAACAGCATTTTCATAAGATGCAGTGCCCACTAATTACATATTGTGTCAAATACAATGATAGTGAGTTAAGATGTCCTTCCAGACAGATATTCACAATTACAGGATTCACTGTGACCTAATATAATTTATTTTCAGTCGTCTTTGCTGTTGCTGCATTAGAAAGACCCGGAAACCACAGAGATTGATAGGCAAGCCTGAGGCGTGAGCCCGAACACACGCAATCCCACTAAAGTGTGTGTACGATGCACTTGTGAATATATTAGCATTTATTTGATACTCGTGTAGCATTCAATTGTTGTGGTAATCCCCCCCCACCCTGCTTCACAGAGGAAACAATCAGAGAGCATGTCAGCCATTTATGACCAGCACCGTTCTCCCAGTTAGGGATGGCATTCCTGTTGTCACTTCCATCTCCTCCGCTCACCATTCCTTGTTCCACCTCACCTTCAACGCTGTCAGTGCTCTGCTGGAATGTAGGAGGCCCCCAACAGTTCCTAATGACATCACACAGCGTGATTTATTCCCCGTCAGGTGTGTCCTTGCCTGGTTGCCGCCCACCGCCACTGAATGTCAACACTGAGTAAAAACTAGTACACCGATTTTTCAGTTTCTAACAAATTTTTTTGTATTACTTTATCCTTTTTTTTCCTTCAGATGACAAAATTCTTGAATGATGTTAGTCACCACTGCAGCAGAATTGAGGATTGTTTTACTTTTTATTTTATTTATTTAGGGTCTGGGCACATGTCAGGTGTTCTGCCCACTGGTTTCACATATTGGGGGCAACTCTCTTTCTCACTTGCTCAGCGATATTTTCACCGCGTTGAAGCACATTTTCACTGACGGCACATACTTTTCTATTCTCAGCTAGCCTTTTTTAAGCGCTCAGGGCGGGAGTTTTTTTTTCACCTGGGAGTGACCAGGATCGTCCTTCTGAATTAACCTCTCGTGTTTTTTTTCTGCGCTTCGCTGTTCGTTTTCCTGCTCCCTCATCATGTGAATGCAGCGAACGGTTTCTTGTCTCCGCCCTCTCTCATTTTGGTCACCTGGGTCCAGTTAAAGGTCGGTTTTCGTGAGAGTCAGCTACACCTGACGATCCCTGACGAGGGGAGGAAGTCGTGAACATAAGATTTGCATGCAAACAAACACCTTCTCCCGAGAGGGAACGTGATGCCCGAGCACACACAAATGGAACTCTCTAGAACAGCGGTTAGCCGCGAGGGCTGTGATTACACGTGCGTGAGCAGCGCCTGAAAATCAGTCAGCCAGCGTTTCTCAGCCGGGGCGAGGGGAGGTAGCTGCTGGGTAAAAAGCAGACGAGGCGTGATGAACCCTTCCATTCTTCCAGACTCATCACACGGCAGGTGGCCCCACGGCCCCTGTCTGCATCAGTGTCTGTCTCCGTTAATAGACAGCGTCCTCTAACTGGCTGTCTGTTGTGCTGGTGGCAAGTCATGAAGAGCTGACGTCGTGGTGTCATTCATCCGGGGCAGAACAGTGGTTTCCTGGACCGGGCTCATCCATCATGGAGGCACGCCTACCCACCCACTGCTGCCTCGTCGTTGCCTGGCTTAGTGTCTGCTGTGCCCCCAGACACCTCCTCACTTCAAGCTGGCTGAAGGCGCTACACACTCATGCTCTCCCTTCCTCTCACTTTCTCTCCCTCCCTCTATCTTTCTGACGTGCGATATTTCCAGGACTCAGGCCATGGAGTTGAGTTTAGCTTCTACTTTAAGGACAGACTGGACTGGCTGCAGAGTTCACTTCACACTAACTCTGGTGCATGCGCGCTCTTGTATGTGCATGTGCGTGTGTGTGCGTTTGTATGTTTAAAAATGCACTGTAAGCTTGTTCACTTACTTTATATGCAGCTCCCAGCAATAAATTGGCTTTATCTGTATGGATTTATTTCAAACAATGCGCCTATTGGTGTTTTACAGCTAATTCATCTATTATGGTGTGATAATGGGATTGTATTACCTTAAGAATAGGTTTGTAATACCAATGAAAAGGACCAGTTGCTTATTTGAAGAACAATATTCAAGCTAAACCAGAGATGGTTTATGATTTTTCTTTATAATAGCTGAACGCTATCATCAGTGGCCAGTGGCCACCAAACTAAATTGACTCATTTTTGTTTGAAATCTTAAGCATGGAAGATTTTCCCATTGTTTTTAATTTTCGCAGCTGTCACTGTTAAGTTGGCCTTGCTTGTGGAATCCAGTTAGGGAAAGAGAAATTAGTTTACAAATGAGCTTACTCTTGTTCAGTATGAATGCAGTCCAAGGTTTGTATATTGTGTCCAGTTGGTCGTTTTAATTTCAGAGTTTCATTAAGCCTCTGTGTGCATGTGTGTACGTGTACGTGTACGTGTACGTGTACGTGTACGTGTACGTGTACGTGTGTGTGTGTGTGTGTGTGTGTGTGTGTGTGTGTGTGTGTGTGTGTGTGTGTGTGTGTGTGCGTGTTGTGTGTGTGTGTGTGCGTGTTGTGTGTGTGCGTGTTGTGTGTGTGTGTATGTGTGAGCGCGCATGTGTTTTGGATTAAAATATCGTATTAGGACCAGAAGTCTTCACAAGAATAGTAACAAAAATGCCCATATTAGGACCTTTTGTTGGTCCCCGTGAGGACAAATTAAATTTCTGGTTTAGTGGTTAGGTTTAGGGCCAAGGTTACAATTAGGTAAAGTGTTACAATTTAGGGTATTTTCAGGTTCAAGCATTTTAGGTTACATTTAGGATTAAGTTTAGGCATTAGGGGAAGGTTAAGTACAGGCATAAATGTTAGATTATTGATTTTAGGGTTAGTGTGAGGTCAATGTTATGGTTAGGTTGAGGTAAGGTTTAAGTTAAGGTTAAGATTAGGGCTAAGGTTAGGGTTAAGGTTCAGTTTAGGTAACATGGATTTTTATGTTTTCTGGTCCCCACAAGGTTAGCTGTACATGACTGTGCGTGTGCGTGCGTGTGTGTGTGTGCATGCGTGCCAAAACCAATCCTATTGTTTAAGCAGACTCAGTCTGTTTGTATTGTACGTTTTAATAGCATATTATTTCTTCACCATGCAATGCGAAGTGGAAAACAATAAATGTTTCCATTTACGTTTTAATCACTCCCACCATTCCTTCATCATGGCATCAGGAACCCAATATTATTTAGTTAATAAGGAGATCATAGTTACCTTGACAATAAGACGGCCTGATTGTCACGTTCGTCTCAGTGGCTCAGGACAGGCACACTCAATCTCATGGTTCTGAACTGGCTGGCGACCACCTGAGTCTCACACTGGGATTAGGCATCTGCACAGACGGGGCTCTCTGAGCCTGTATCACATTTTCACCAGACGAGCTTCAGCGCTATCTTCTGTTTTCACTCTCCATTCTTGATAACATTTGCTGATCAGATTCCAGATGGATTAAGCTTTGAGGAGATCAGGGTTCAGCGTATAGACTTGATAATCACATTGTAACACTGTCATCATCCAGCTCTGGTGTTATAGCAACGATGAAGCATAGAAATCTACAGACATCCCTGTTCAATAGACGGTTAAATTCCCATGGCTAGAGGTTTCACGACTGACTATGCTAGCATCTCATTCATTCATTTAGCCATTCATCCATTCATTCATTCATTCTGTGGAAGAAAAACAGTTTGTCTGTTTGGACTCTGTGGTTGGCTGCTTGGTTGGCTAACAGTTTGGTTAGTTGTCAGTCCACTTGTCTCTCCCATTGCCTACAATAATAAAATCCATGGTACATGTATAGAGGGAGGGAGATGAGGTAGCGAGTTAAGGTAGTGAAGTGAGGTAGGGAGGTGATGAGAGGTTAACGGGGTGAGTTACGGTGGCGAGGGAGTAAAGGGGAGGTCATGAGATGAGGTAGGGAGGGGAGGAGAAATGTCCCATGGTCCGAGTCTGTATTATATAGACTCCATTATAGACTGTATTATATAGACTATTAAATACTCTGTATTATATAGACTCTATTATAGACGTTGTATTATATATATTCTATTATAGACTGTATTATATAGACTCTATTATAGACTGTATTATATAGACTCTATTATAGACTCTGTATTATATAGACTCTATTATAGACGTTATAATATAGACTCTATTATAGACGTTGTATTATATATATTCTATTATAGACTGTATTATATAGACTCTATTATAGACTGTATTATATAGACTCTATTATAGACTCTGTACTATATAGACTCTATTATAGACTCTGTATTATATAGACTCTATTATAGACTCTGTATTATATAGACTCTATTAAAGACTGTATTATATAGACTCTATTATAGACTGTATTATATAGACTCTATTAAAGACTGTATTATATAGACTCTATTATAGACTGTATTATATAGACTCTATTATAGACTATGTATTATATAGACTCTATTATAGACTGTATTATATAGACTCTATTTTAGACTGTATTATATAGACTCTATTAAATACTCTGTATTATATAGACTGTATTAAATACTCTGTATTATATACACTCTGTATTATATAGACTGTATTAAATACTCTGTATTATATACACTCCGTATTATATAGACTATTAAATACTCTGTCTTATAGACGTTGTATTATATAGACTCTATCATAGACTCTGTATTATAGACTGTATTATAGACTCTTTCTTATATAGACTCTGTATTATAGACTGTATTATATAGACTCTGTATTATATAGACTCTGTATTATAGACTCTGTATTATAGACTGTATTATATACACTCTGTATTATATAGACTCTGTATTATAGACTATGTATTATAGACTGTATTATAGACTGTATTATATACACTCTGTATTATAGACTGTATTATAGACTATGTATTATAGACTCTGTATTATAGACTGCCAGCAGTGGCTCAAAAACATGAATTAATGATATGCGTTGTTCCTGTGATTTGTTTTTTGTTTTTGTCTCTGACTATTTGATTGGATCATGATTTGGTGATGGTGGTGTTTTAACATGGAGACGGAAAACAAACAATGAGAAAAACTTTTGTTTTGAATCTCCTTTTTACGCTGTTCAAGGTAGTCCAGACAGAGCAACTCATATAGCATATGGACACAGAAGTTAAGAAGCAACTGACCAAATGACACGAGATTTACTTCTATGCTTCAAAGATTATGGATGTGAGGTAGGGGAAGGATATGGATGTGAGGTAGGGGAAGGATATGGATGTGAGGTAGGGGGAGGATATGGATGTGAGGTAGGGGGAGGATATGGATGTGAGGTAGGGGGAGGATATGGATGTGAGGTAGGGGGAGAAAAATGTCCTCTATCATTCAGATGGGCCAGATGCGTGGCCTTGCCTCTCTTGTCCACGGCCAATTAGATTTGAGCCCCTGCAGGGCCCTGACGGCGATCGTGTTGAACGGCATGGCAGGATGCCCTTATCCAATCACGCACGTTGTGTCCGCCTCTGACTCCCTGCCCTTATACAGTTTATCTGCTTATTTTCTTAAATGGTGACTTCTCCGCCCCTCCCCCCCAATCTCTGAAGCTCACCCAGGCTGAGATACGCCACTTGGTTGCTAATAGTGTATTAAACTCAGGAACAGCTCAGTGGACTTCGTCTTAACATTTACACACTTGTGTGACATCTTGTTAAGCGTAAAAGTGAAGTCTGGTGTTTGCTGCTGTTAGATCCCCAAAATTCAACCTTCCTACATGAATACTAATGTGGTAGGCCCCTTGTGGATACTTATTTATATAATATACCAAGCATTTTACACGTCTACGTACACACACCAACATATACACTATGTATATGCATGTAACACCAACATATACAGTATGTATATACATGTATAATAGTTTTCCACAGTCTGTACTGTATTATCTACATTTAGAGCATGTGTTTACGTCACAAGATAATCCACCGTCTCTATGGAAAAGCTATTAACAGCAGCCACAGATGTCACCACAACTAGCTACTGTGTAGCCTCAGGCTAAGTGCTCTGCCACAAACATGCTTATACTAGCAAATGTAATATGCATTGCATAGTGCCGTATCACACATGATCACCAGTGGAGTCTTGTGGGAAATTTTTCAGCCGGAGGGCATGCCGTTGCACCCCCTCTAGACGCGACAGCGCGTTAAACATTAGTTACATAAGGCCACCGCAACACTGCAGTCTTAACGCAACGCCCTGCTAGTGCGTCATGCTTGGAACATCAAAGTGAGGAACCCTCCGCGTTGACGCGTTCTAACAGAGCGTAGAAGACGCGTTTCTCAGCCAAGGCCCTCGAGTGCTCACAGCATGTTCATCGTTCTCAGCGCTCGTCAGCCAGGAGTCCTGTCTCATCGCCATGGTCACAGACTCAGCTGTCATGTCTTGTGTCAGGATTCTCGTGTGGAGGAACAAAAAAAGAACAAGTCTTATTAGATTATAACTCAATGCTAAATGGTGGGATTTTAATTATGTAGTGACATGTTTGCTGTGTGAAAGAATGAGGCTTTTTGATTGAGTTCTTCCCAGACTGTTGGTTAGCCTACCCATAGCCTACACATAGCCTACCCATAGCCTACCTATATCCTACGTATAGCCTACCCATAGCCTACCCATAGCCTACGCATAGCCTACGCATAGCCTACCCATAGCCTACCCATAGCCTACGCATAGCCTACCCATAGCCTACCCATAGCCTACCCATAGCCTACCCACAGTACAGATTCTTCTGGTCTGCAGAGGGTTTGAGGAGGAGCTGCTGGATCCTGATGAATGACAGAGGGGAGAGCCAATCAGGAGGAACGTCCATGAGGAGGAATATTTATTTATGTTTTCTCTCTCCGGCTTTTGCATATTCATGGAGTCATTCATAGAGTCATGTCTACGTGCAGCTAACATTTTCAATAGCAAGACCATCCTCACCAAGCCTGTACATAATCAATTTATATTTGGGTGCTAAAAAATGGTCAGGGATTCTGCTACTCTCTCTAGGTGAAGGTAGAATTTTTCATTTGTATTTTTTTGGGTTGAATCTGTGAAATAATTATATGTTCTTTTCATTATTTGGTTGAGCCTGATTGTGTAGCTCTCCTGAGGATCTGTGAGATGTGTTTGGGTTATGAACAGGGCCCCAAGCCCATCTGGTCTCTTTCTACTAGATTTGTCTCTCTGTGAATGAGAGCTTTGCTATGTTAAGTTTTAGAGTCGCTTTCCTTAAAGTGGAAGTGACCTTGTCTTGACAGAGTCCTGATTCTGTGCATTATTTGGGTTTTTGCATTGAACTGTTACAGTTCTTGAAAATTACTGCATGCAGGGTCTACATTTGGTGTTTATCCCATTTATTAAATTGTATGTTCTCAGTCTCTCTCTCTCTCTCCTTTATACAACAAGATTTTCTGAATGATGACACAAATGAGAAGTGAGACCTGTTGCCATGGCAACACAGCAGTTAAAAAACCGCACTGTACATTTCACAGCATAATACAAAAGGGGCAGAGAAAATAACTGGGAAATTTGCTGCTTCATTTAAAAAACAAGTTATTGTCCTACTCATTCCCTATCACTTTTGTAGATAACATGGCCGTGTTTATTAATGTTTCTGTCATTCGTGTTCAGTATCAGTGCTGTCTACTTCATTGATCTCCAAAACTGCTCCTGGAGAGACACCATCCTGTGTGTTTTTGCTCCAACTCTAATTTAGCACACCTGGTGCCAATAAATAGCTGCTTAATACGCTGGATGAGGCAAGACAAAATCGTGGCTGGCGGGTAAACATGCAGGACAGGAGCTCTCCAGGAACAGGGTTGGACATCACTGGATGGTTAGTAGTGACGAGGACATTCTGATCATTATCCTAGAGCGACTATGATGCCATTCAAAAGGACATGATCACTGTGAATGACCTTAACGTTGAACGTTAATGGGGTTTACATCTTAGTTACACTGTGGGCCAACACAAGCCAAATGGCATATCAGCACTTTTACGATTTAATTCACCTGTTTTCTGTAATTCAGCGATATACACTGTCTAGAGGATGGACTAACCTGCTTATCTATTTTAGTACGGCTGATATTTGAATATAAAGGTCAATAATGTAGAAAATTAAATGTCAGTCTGGAGGGTTAAAAGGACACAGGAGACTGGTGTACCAGAAACAGGAGATGGACACTCGTGCCAGAAGTTACGTTTTCAAGAAATTCACACGCCTCGGGCACTACGGGGGTAGAGTTGGAATCATTCTCTGTTTGAAGTCAATGCATCGAATCCTGATTTTAAGCAATAGCAACAAATATTGTCTTTCTTATAATAAAATTACCACTTTAGATGTTGTGGATGATAAACAGTATATATTCCTGTCAACTCAATTACACTTAGGGTGCCTAATTTCCACATAATTGACAGCTTTTAGGAAATACCAAACAATATGGGATAACATTCAGCGACACAATAAAGCATTTCTTGACATTTTAAAGTATTAGTAAATGATAATCACCAACAAAATGTTGATAACTGAACAACAATGATATATTAATTGTACAAGAAAACAAAAAGTAATGTGTGCGATATCAGGGCCGGTTCTAGCCGGTTTTCCTGACAACACTATATTGTATTATTTTGAAAAGACAAATCGGAGTGCGTGTTACTGGCATAATATAGTGTTGCCCCTGGCTAGAATCATCCCTGGCTGGGATTCCTTTTCTTATATCAGAGCTACATAATTTTGATTGCATATTTCCATAATATTATTGCATGGGACCTTATTTTTCTACCACAGAGACTGGTGTTGCAGTGGGAGGAGATAAGAGTAAACTGGAGGATCATTTTTTGTGCATTTGCATAAATATATTTGACTGGAAACACCGTTCGTGTGACACTGTGTTCTCCTTCTGAGTGGTAACCCCTGCTGCTGCCCTTACGGCCCAGGCCAGCTGTTTCCATGCTCAAGGATGTGTTAAAAGTCAAGCGCTGTCTCATAACAGACCCAGCGTCCCTGGTGCTTCTCAGTGTAAAGTGCTTGAACGACAGATTTAGTTGATAACGTCCTAACATCTCAGCGACATGGGACCTAAAGCTGGCCAGTGTAGTGCACTTTGGGGATATAAAAAGTACCAGAGGCTTAGCGAAGTACATGCAATGCCATTTGCACTGCACATGTGCTTTGTCTCTGGAGTCAGATGGGCTTATGTCTGTAATTGCTAACCCTTCATTCACAAGCCTCCAGGAATAATAAGTTAGGAAATTATAAATATTATACAAGCATGTATGGCACTGTAATAATGCCCGATTATCATCTCTCCATATTAAGGGAATGACTGTCTGTCACGTTGTACGGATTTGGAGAGAGGAGAACCAGGCAGGTAGATGAATGGATGAAACAAGGATCCTTTATTCTGACAAATCCAGGGAGCTTCTACAAATGTTAGGCTGCAGGGTACGCCTTTTAGCGAGGTACACAACTATGTAATCCTACGTGCTCTTTCCAGCGGCACGGAACGCTGATACAATAAAATATAACAAGTACCATAGAGCCTACGAACTAAACCGGGACTCACTTTCCACAACCTGCTACAACGTATAGCTCCTGGAATCTTTTTTACTCAAATGTAACACTATAATAATGAACCGCGCCCTCCTCTCGTTCACCCGGACTGATGGCCCAGTGGTTAGGGAGTCAGACCAGTAGTCACAAGGTTGCCAGTTCGAGTCCCGACTGAGCCAAATGTTGTTGTGTACTTGGGCAATACACTTTACCCTAATTGCTCCCAGTTTGTTTCTGTAAATAAGAAATTATTCTTAGTCAACTTACCTGGTTTAATAAAAATACATTTTTGACAATAACATTTTGAACTTCTGTGTCATTGTAAAGAATGCTAAATATTTAGTGATTGACCAGCATACTGTTCATAAAGTATAACTTTCTCCTAAAATATACATTAAATACTTCTAAAATCTCTACGTAAAAAATATTTCCTTTTCGTGCTCTTTTTTGCTTTTTTGTGCTCTTTTCCTGCTCCGATAAGTACAACCAAAGAATATATTGTAGCTTGCTACTATTAGTTATTAGAAATGGGGTAAAATAGGATAAACATTTCCATTTCAGTTGCAAGCAAAACTTTTGTGAATAGCAAACAAACCTAAAACTTCTAGTTAAATTGCTGTGGTGACTAGCTTAAGTAACAGGTGCTAAAAACTTTACATTAGCTTCTGGAACTAGCTGACTAACATACCTTGACTGGCTAAAGGTTGGAAAGAATGTGTGAACAGAATCTAGTGTCAGATGGTCACTATAGTAGTCAGTGTCCACAAAGTGATGGCTGCACACCGTCCACATTATTAATTTATCATTGGTGAACAATATCATGTGCATCATATTGAGGATTTCATCTGGCCTGCATGTGCCCCCTCCGATCTTTAAACCATAAAAAGTAGTGTCAACCCAATTGTTAAAAAAAAGGCTAAATCACATAATATTTCTTAGCTCATATGACCATTAAATTAATTATTGATTTTTAACTGTCTTTCAGTTAATAATGGCTTATTATAGTTTCAGTTGGTCCAAAGACTTGATTTAGAGTGGAAACATAATTATTTTTACCAGACAACACGTTCCACAGCTTTCAACCAGCTGATGAAAATGCTGCTGTACAGTTGTCGAATTGGGCAGAGTCCTATTTGCTGGTCATCTGGAAAGAAAAATACAGTGTGTCCTGTATGTGCTGCAAAAAATGGAATTAGCAAGCAAGCCCAGAGAATAAGCACTTAACTGGTTCTGTAGGTGATGTGGGAAGTGAAGAAGCAGGGAGCAGTAGGAGAGCAAGGTCTTGAGTCTCACCATCACCACTTGCCATTGGACGAATTCTGGCTTTGACCAATCAGCTTCTTTATGTCAGCTGAGTGTTGACTCACTCATCTGTCACATGAAACACCACAGGCCTTGGCATCACGCTGCACTGCACTCTGGGAAAATGGCAAGTGTGCCAATTCTGGTAGCCAAGATCAACAGTCATTAACCGCACAACATGGCTGGAAATTTGTCCACGTAAACAAGTGCTGTTGCCTATCTGCCATGAAAAGACAATGAGTTGACATGATGGTTCGAGTGGTTGCTTGTCATAAGCGCATTGATGAAAGACTGACTCAGCGTCATTTTAGGTGACAGCATATGAATGCAGGGTTGAAAGACATTCAATACATAATGGAAACTGAAACAATTTATTTTTTGTGTCATTCACGGTTTGTTTGAGCATAACCAGACTACATTGTAGAACTCATAAGAATCAGATGTACATACTAATGAGAAAGAGAACAGCCATACAGTAAATTATGTTAGGCATCCGTGAGATACAATATAATTACCTCGTTGTGTTTTGTGAACAGGTAGTGCAGTTCTCCAAACTCTCCTATCAAATAAACCTAGCAGAAAAGAAAATGTTCACAGCCAGTCGCTTTTTACCTGTAAACATTGGGCTTCAATTACAGCTGTATATTGCACTTATACAGGCTAAGATTTGGAGGCTAATCTTTTTTGACTAGTGCACTGGTATTTACTTTCTTAAGTACCTGGAGACAGCAGGAGTTATGTGGTGGGAGTTTAATTTGTCATGCTTAGCTGTGTGGCGAGGAATCGTGGGACAAATCCGCCAACAAGGGAACAAAAACAGCGAGGGTTTTCAGATTAAAACCTACATGCGTTTATTATTCCTTAAATATCTGATTTAAAGATGCCGATCCCTGTGTGCTATGAATGTGAGAAGTTAATTGGGAAATTCAAAGAAGGCTAAAGCCTTTTATCTCAATTCAGTGCGTCTACTGCGCTGGAGCCACAGCTCAGATTAGGTGTATTTTAGCTCTACAGTTTAGCTCCTGTTTAGCCGCTGTGTGTACTTGTGTTTTCATTTTGAAATTTCAAGATTTTTGTGTCAGACTGTTATTTGTAATGAGGAGAGAAGTTAAAGGTCATACAGTTGAAACGTGTTGTATGAGTGAGTGTGGTCTAGCAACTGCCGGCTCCAGTCTAGACTTAAATTGGGCCAGTGTCTTCAGGGGTTATTTCAGACTGGACAGATTATGGTCAATTTAAACCCATTTCCTGTCCCTGATGGGGTTAAGAACCACAAAAGGAATGTCAAGTTTTTGGAGAATGCGTTTCAATAGGAGGTTTGGTTTGACCTATCGGTAGATGTTGTTCAATCAGAGGTTGTCAGATTTTTATGGGAGATTCTTTCAATCTGAGTTTTTGGTATGGTAGATTCAATCAGCAGTGTTGGGGAGTAACTGATTACTAGTAATCTGATTAAAAATTTACGATTACTTTTAGAAACTTATATTTGGCAGTAGTCAATTGTCTATTGAAAAATGTATAAATATTGTAATGCATTCTGTATAACAGCTTCAGATATAATTGTCACATCTGCCCAGAGTGGGCAGGCGTGGTTATGAAGTGAGACATAGACTCTTGTTTATACATGTGTATTTTAGTTCATTTAGTTCAAGGAACGGTTGATTTGGGATGTATGAGGCACTGTCGATTTATGTTTGATCTAGTGTATGTAATATGGAGCTGTGGCGCCACCAAACACCAAAAGCTATGGAAAGGTCTCAGTATAGTTAAACAGGTGCTTGTTAAATCTGATAAATAATTACAGACAGCTGTTATCTATTAGACCCTATTTGAGCTCTGATGATTCAGAAGAGTGTTGCGGTTCATTGATGATTGTTACAGGTCGGTTTTCCTGAGTTTATGTATGTTAGATGATGGATGAATATTCCACTACTTTGTGTCTTATGGGTCGTAAGTAGTTCAGAAGTGTAGAGTAAGCGTACGCTCTGTGTACCATATACAGCATATAGATTGTGTCTATACCACGAGAAGAGCATAGTAAAATATATATATATATTCTTTGTGCACCTCCATTTCTGACATTGCCTTTAGGAGATTACCTTTTCAATGTTCTATATTCATACAACTGAGTTCATTAAAACAACCAGACTATTCTCTTTGTATGGTCTCCCTTCCTTACAACACCACAAAACTGAGACAATAATAAATAACTATGTAAATTGTGTTGTATTATATCTCTGTAACCCAACCTTTAATTGAAGTACATTTATTCAGAGATTTAAAACAAATACACTGTACAACCTCCCCTTGCCAATATAACAGCACTGAGTCTTCTCCTGTAGCATCTAATACAGCGTAAGGAATCTGAGACCATTCCTCTTTACTGAATCCTTCCAGATCATTCTTGGTCCTCTCGTTTGCACTCTCCTCTTCAGCTCAGCCCACAGGTTTTCAATAAATATTGTCTTGCGTTCTGAAAATGCAGGTGTATCGGCCATTAGATTCCATAAAAATTTGCAAGTTTCAACTTTTTATTGTTAACAGAACTATCCGAAAAATCTGATCCTGCAAATCAAACATGCCCTCCCTTCTTCATTTCTCTGTGCATTGCGTGGTGTATTTGGTGGAGAAAGTTACTAAAACCTGTCATTCTTTTGTCTCTCAGTGGGGAAAATAGAAGGATCAATTGCCAGATTCAGCTTTCAGTAAAGACACAAGCAAGGTGGTTGCTTTGCCATGGTTTTAAATCTACAGCACATTGTTGGATCTGCTTATGAAATGTCTACAGTAGGATTCGAGCTAAATGCTTCTTATTACTTATCCCACGTTTTTGGATTGGCAGATTATTAGAATATCACATGACAAATGTAAGAGTAAATGCTATTTGGAAAAATGATGTGGCCTAGATGTTAACAAAATGAAGGTTTTGTGCCTGACTAAAAAGTGAAACTAAGTAATATGTGATTGCCGTCATAAACCCACTGAAGCACTGGAATGGTTCAGTAATGCACAGGATTTACCGACATTCAAAAACTCATTTTCTGATCCCCAGATTGATAATGAATATCAACTATGATTAACTGACATATTATGGATACAAGTATGATGAAATTGGAACAAAATAAATACTTATTACTTTAATAATGAATAATGATATATATGTGTTCAGCGTAATTTTCGAACACTTATTTTTTATGTACACTGTAGATTGAGAACAATCGCTACAATATCGTTCAGATTTTATTTCTGTAACTTGTCATTTATAAATACAACGTTTCACACACGGCCTATAGGACTATTTCCTGCATCCCCAAGCACCGAGTACACCCACCTTCATTTGTTAAATTGTTAAATAAAAGCAAGAAAAACATGAAAAACACAGATGTTTGGAGAGTCTGCATTTTGAAAACGCAGACTTCTGAAAGCTAAGGTGACCTCTGAACACACTTCCTTCTATGCCATTCATCTGGTTATAAACTAGCCTTTTAATGTAATCTAAAAGTAATGGAAAGTAATTACATTTCATTACTGAGTTTGGGTAATCCAAAAGTTACATTACTGATTACAATGATGGATGGAACTAGTAACTTTACATTTAAATTTAAACCCTGACAATCAGACGTTTTGTCTGATTTCATGTGAGATTCTATCAAGTGATGGTGGTCAGAAACCAACCAGAGTAATTTTTTAATACAGACTCCTAATATGTTCTCTTAGTTTGGATTTTAATTTCAGAAAGTGTCCTGGTAAGATTTTATTATAATGAGCTCAGTGACGTGCTCTTGTAACAACATTTTACAAACATAATATGAATCATTAATGGTTTTCCTTTGAAACTTCTATGTGTGTCCAGATTGGCCAGACCCGGTGGTGGGAGCAGGAGATCCCCATGGAGGGGGCTATAGGGAAAGGGGAGCTGATCACCCACAACCTGACTGAGCTCAACAAGCCTGAGTCCTACCTGGTGCGCCTCACCCCCATCACACGCTTCGGAGAGGGGGACTCAACAGACAGGATTATCACGTATAGCGGTGAGTGAGCAGCATTATCACGGGTTTTGTAGCGGTGAGCGAACTGCATTATCGTGGGTTTTGTAGCGGTGAGCGAACTGCATTATCGTGGGTTTTGTAGCGGTGAGTGAACAGCATTATCGTGGGTTATGTAGCGGTGAGGAGACAGCATTATCATGGGTTTTGTAGCCGTGAGAGAACAGCATTATCGTGGGTTTTGTAGCGGTGGGTAAACAGCATTATCGTGGGTTATGTAGCGGTGAGGAGACAGCATTATCATGGGTTTTGTAGCAGTGAGCGAACAGCATTATCATGGGTTTTGTAGCGGTGAGTGAACACATTATCCTGGGTTATCTAGCGGTGAGTGAACAGCATTGTCATGGATTATGTAGCAGTGAATGAATAGCATTATCATTGGTTATGTGGCGATGAGTGAATAGTATTTTCTTAGGTTATAAAGCAGTGAGTGAACAGCATTATCATGGGTTATGTAGTGGTGAGTGATCAGCATTATCATGGATTACGCGACACGACCCTAGCCACGGTATATTGGCCACACACCAAAAAAACTGATAATATGTACAGCTGTTATAGTCTTATAAACCTGTTGTGTATACAGTTCCTTAATAACAGTTCAGTTCAAATCTTGAGTGCTGATGTGATGAAAGCTGTGGTATGAGAACGTAAAATACAGGTATCACATAACTTTTAACTGTTTTAATTGCTAAAGCCTTATTGCCTACAAATAAATAACAATGTTTGTCCTCCAACCATCCTGTTTATAATGTAGTCTAGCCTTCTGTAAATATTAGGTTGGCATTCCATACTCATTAGTGAAATATTGTGTTATTTTAATTTACACAGTCGCATATTGTAGGCAAGCCCACAAAACTGTATTGTAGAGGCATGTTTATTAGTGGGAATTAGCACTGTATGTAACTTGGATATACATTTTCTTCCATGTGTTAGCATAGGTGATGTTCTATCACGATATGAGGCATGTAAACATCACAATAAGAGCCAATCAGACATTGTCATTGTTTTTAGTATTTATATGGTAATAGGGACCCCTGCTGGTTAGGAATAATTAGATAGGTCACTGACACTCAGCTTTTGTGCTTGATGGAATAAAAGCACAGAGGAAAATGTGTTTTAACACATTCAGAATTGCAGGCAACCTGACATGAACACATTCAGCAGCTCGCTTAGCCGTCAAGAAATGCAGCTATTTCCTGGGTTAGGCGGACAGACATAAAAGCACCAGGAGACATCCATGAAAACATTTCAGTGGCGAGTACAAACGTAAATAGTTTTTAATTAAATTAATTGTAGGGTGGACTTTGATTGCTCTAATATATAATCTACACTTTCTGATATTATAGTCATCGTTCCACCAAAAGAAGCTTTCTCTATTTAATTTCGGTAATATTTTTCAGTCTTTTACCCTCATTTACATTTTTTGTCTCAATCCATCCTCTGTTTAGTACATTCTGACAAAGGGGATGAGAAGAGGCATATAAAATGGCCCCACAAACCCACCTGTTCAAATCAAATCATTTCAGGGCCACACTACCGGCAGCAGAATTAGGTTCAGGAGGACCAGGTTCAGAAGGACCAGGTTCAGGAGGACCAGGTTCAGGAGGACCAGGTTCAGGAGGACCAGGTTCAGGAGGACCAGGTTCAGGAGGACCAGGTTCAGGAGGACCAGGTTCAG
>JACXGM010007901.1:0-20515 GCA_016801145.1 Umbra pygmaea | reverse complement strand
TCATGTCATTTCTACACATTCACTGGGTTCCTGGTTCATGTCATGTGGACTTTCTCTCCGTGCTGAACAGCAGAGGGACTAGAATGGATAGTCTGAAAGAGCGTATTTGGAATAACTGAGCAGTTTTACATTATTGACCTCAATTTAACTTACTGCGGCATATTTTAAATGTGGTTCTTCCTATAGGAAGCATATTTTAAAGATATTTCTATGTGGAATATTCACAATTTAATTCTAGTTCTTCGTGCACAAAACATTTATTATTTGTGCATTCTTGTGATGGACACATTTTAATTTTGGCTATTTGTGGAGGAACTGTATGGTGTTGAAATGAGTCTTAATTGAATGGTAATAAAAGGGGATCATGTGATGAATAACCTTTCTGACAACGGGATATTTAATTCATTAAATGGCAAGACACACACACTTAAAACGTACATACCCTTGATGCTAAAGACACACAGTTATTGAGCTAAAAAAGGCTTGGCTGTCCTACACTTGACCATATTACAGATCTGTTTAGCATTAGGTCCTTAGAGACACTCATAGCAGCTTTTACACACACACACACGCACGCACGCACGCACACACGCACACACACACACACACACACACACAGACTCAGATGACTTTTTCTCATTACAGTGTTCTGAGCAGCTTTGAGCACTGCTGCTCTTGGTACACTTTCTCTGCCTAATTGGCTTACCTTCTAATTCCTATCATTACAGCAGTTAGGTGTGTGTGTATAACGTGTGTGTGTGTGTGTGTGTGTGAGTGTGTGAGTGTGTGAGTGTGTGAGTGTGTGAGTGCGTGAGTGCGTGTGTGTGTCAGTGCCTGTCAAACCTGCTTGTGTGCGTCACAAATTGGCCTAAAAATGTGACTGATGAAATTTTGGAGTCAGGTGAAATTTGAGTTGGCAACACGGGGATCAAAATCAAAAGTACCTCAGTGTATGTCCTGCTCATGTACTGCACTAGATTTGCCAGTAGATCTGAGATGTTACCCTACGCCGCCCGGAATAGTTAGCAAAATTCTACAGTAGTACAAATAGGTTCTGTACTTACAAACTTTTCAATGTCTGATTTTATAAGTACAGCAGAATTATATTTAAATATCACGCACACAGCACAACATGCATTGAGTAGCAGCCATCAGCCAACTGTTATTTAAATATACTTCTGGTGTACAGTACTTAAAAAAATTTCAATGCATTGTTTTGCAAGTACAGAACCTATTTGTATTACTGTAGAAAATTGGAACCGATCGGAGCATTATTAGTGGGGTTATTTACGAGATACACCCTTGGTTCCATTAGCGCCGGCACTAAGCCATTCAGCTGATAGCGCTAACTTGACCAATGTTATAACAAGGGTAAAAAGCTTATTGTTGTTTTGCTCAAGGTCAAGGTGCAAAGGACCCTAGGGTTAAATTACTCTAAACCATCACTTTAACCGTTAGTAATGTCAAGCCTAACCTTAACAGTTATTAACCTCATGCCTAACCTTAACGGTTAGTATTCTAATGCCTAACTTTAACCCTAACCTTAACTCTGAATGTTGCAATATCATTTTGAATGCTATGGAATGTATGAATTGTGTGGAATGTTCTTGCATGAATCCACTAAACGAAATGTGCAGGGGCAACGTAATAGAAGGACGAACATAGCCTAATAGCAAAACGTGCAGAAGAAACATAAAAAGAACCCAAATATGTTGGCATATAACGTAATTCATGTTTTCAAATTAGTTTTCTGAGAACGTAATTTGGGAGAACTTCTGAGATGTACGGTTGTCCTATGCAGATGATTTTACATGTGGTCTGCCACTGCCAAAATGATCAGCTGTCCTTTCTGTTATCCTGTACCACTGTCTTAGGTACCTCACATCATGGACATTGTAATTTATTGCCCTGGCCACGTCTGCAGTTCTCATGCCTCCTTGTAGCATGCCTAATGCACATTCACTAAAATGTTGTCTACTTAAATAAGATGACAGAAATCAATTATTGACCTCGCAATTATGATTCATTATCTCAAGTAATGTGTCTTTTTTCTCTAAGGTTAATTACAGTTTAATGTCAGGTGGGCCTTTCTAAGTGGAGGTCTTTTATATTTACATGTTAGTCATTTATCAGACACTCTGATCCTAAGCCACTTACAAAAGCAATTAGTGTTCAAGCTTCAGTCTTACACTTTTGTAATTGTAAAACTATTTTTAGGCCCCCATTTAAGTCTGGATGTGTAGTATATTGTTTATTATATGCACAATTTAAGTAGAATGATTGTCTTACAGTAATTAGCTTGAAACCCAACAGTGTTTTTCAGGAAATCCCCACCAACATGTGTGACACTTCGTTACAGTGGAGGAAGCACATCAGTCTCAATCAGACCAGAATTGTACATTGATGTCAACTGAGGTTGCAGGCTGGGCTCAACCTCTAGACACATTAGAACAATAGAGAAAATACGAACATAGACACCTCAGAGAAAAGAAAATAACAAGTGAGGACCTATTGTAGGCTTTCAGCACCTATATTCACATTATTTTGAACCCAGAAACCTAAACGCATAAATATCATCTAATATCATGGAAGGCATCTTTAACTGTCCTGTCGGCTCTGGGATTTGACAAAGCAATCCTTCAGTTGTCAGGTGCTCTCAAAGCCGGCCCAAGACATAAGCGAAACCTGTTTGCCTGGCAACGTTATATTGTGACAGCAACACAAACTCTGATTTGTCAGTTCAAAATAATAGCGCTCGTAATTCATTTAAATAATCATTGTTAATTCAATGCATAGATGGGTAGTGGGTCCATGTTCATGTGTTGCTCAAATTAGTCTATTTTTGGATTAAATAGACTCTAGTGAACATATTTCAAATGTAATTGTGACACTGACAATAAATTCAATCAAATTGTGTGGACAACATATTTGTCACGGTTGTTATTATGAAGTTGTTATTAAAAATATGTTGAAATACATTTTTTCCTTTCACATATTTCTATTGTTCATTTAAATACACAATACAATTGCATTTGGTTACAATTCACTAGCTTTATACTGAGTTAACTATAGTCATTGCAATGTACTAAAACAAGCGCTATTATTTCGAACGGACAAATCAGAGTTTGTGTTGTGGGCACAATATAATGTTGCCAGGCAAACAGGTTTCGCTTATGTCTTGGGCCGGCTCTGGGTGCTCTAACCCGCTATAATCTCTGCCTCTGCTTTTAGATGATTATTGTCAGTATAGTGACTTTATCAATGCCCTTTTTTCATAGTTTGTTTCATAATGGAAGGATATAGACTTTTGTTCTAAGGCACACATTTGGCCATTTAGATTAAACTACAAAATATAATGAAGACTTTACATCAGTACTTTTGCTGTGAAATGTTTTGTCAATAAGAGCTTCAGTCTGAGGGCTGTTTGTAGGAACAATGCAGAGATAAGGACAGAGAGAGAGCAATGATGCTGTTTGTATGATTTTAAAGTCCATCAGTTTTTTTCTTGCTTCCTTTCGCTAGCCTGTGGTTGGACAAATGGTAGGGAGGAAGGGAGATACAGATAGCCGGCAGGAAGAAGGATGATAATGAAGCTTAAATCGAGTGAACTTCCAAATTCCATTTCATGGCCTTACCTTAGGTAGCCATGTCACCTTTTTATGGCGCTGGCTAAGAAACCTCCTGATGTGGGCGTGGTCTCTGGCATCAGCTCCACCAGTATTGGCCTCATCCTCCTAGGGAGAGAGAGGACCAGTGTCAGTGGGGGAAAAGATAGAGATGACTGTCACAGAAAAAATACAGGGAAAGCCAGTATCCCAAAAAAACTAAGATGAAAAGGGACACAATTCTTCAGGATATATGAAGCAAAAGCTGATACACATGACAATTTGAGAGGTAAAAAACACAAAACTATAAAGTTCTAGAAAGCTTTATGATGTTTATATTTGTTTGCTATTCATATAAAGAAAACCATTATAGACCAACACATTTTACAGCTGAGACCTGTGTACAGCAAATTAAAAAACAAAATAAAGAGAACACAATTAGGAATAACATTTAAATTTAACAGTAAAAAGTTAATGGCTTGAATTGGGACTATAGTAACAAAAATATCTCCCTTTAGAGCACTCTACAACATTAACCAAGAATGAGCGGCATGGTAGACAAAAGCAGTTATCCCTCTGAATACATATCTTGTATCTCTAAAACTAACCAGTCTTGTGAATGTTTTTAATAACCTGTCACAGTTCCCCTTATGGTAACCAGACATATTTATTATTGTGCAATCAATAGACATTTTGTTATTCATAATTTTCTTATTTTTCTTCTTACTCCACGTTTTTGGCGCTTTATCAGCACCTTCCGTATCATTGTATTACTGTTCCAGTGACATCATATGCGTACTGGTCCCCTGAGGGGCACTTGTGAATTTGAAAGTGATCTGTCCACTAGTTTAAAAAAAATATATGGCTTGTCAGTCTTGAATGCTACTCAGAACATGGACTTTATGCATTGCAACTCCATATGTTCTCTTGTTTTTTAATGTACCGAAAGAATAAATGATGTAAATCAAGAACAAACTATTGCCTGTCAGATTATACAAAGGGAGTTTGAACTACTCACTGTAAGTTCTGAAATATCCTACACTCAAAAAAATGCTGGGTTGTTTCTGTAAACACATTGTTGGGTTGATTGTGCTGGGTCAAAATGTTGGGTTGTTTGGGGTACTGTAAACACATTATTGGGTTGCTAATGCTGGGTCAAATTAGTTGTTACGGGGTCATTCACAAATAAACAGCTGGTTGGGTTATTTTGACCCAGCAAATGGTATATTTCTTTTTCATTGTTTGCGGAACTTTCTGGATTCTTCACTTCTGACTGGAGGAGCACACCATTCGGAGCAGGCAGTGTTTTATGGTAAGTTAATATGAATGTTTACCTACATTTTTAATAAGTTGTGGTAGCAGCAAGCTAATTTTACTGTTCAACATGCAGTCTTTGATATGAAAGTCTGAGGGTACGTATTTATTCTGTGAAACATTAAATAGACACAGCTAGCCGGTTAGGTTTTTTTGACAAAATGTCGCGTCGTTACATCTTTTGTTGTAAACCAGCTAGCCTATATATAAAGCCTTTTTTAAATATGCAGTTTAAATTGTACATCAATCACGCAGTTATCGTATTCATTGTGAACGTTGCATATTTATGTGAGAAAAACATTTTGTATGAAATCCATACAAGCGCAGGAAGTTAGTCCCTCACAGGGCTCGCGCATAAAATCAGCGGGAAATTCGTCTAGGGCAATGTAACGTAGTTAGTGAGTTGTGTGTTTCCACATTTGGTCATATTTAGTAATGTTTGCAATACATTTTTTTGTACTTCCACCAAAAAAGCTTAGCTAGCATGTCAGTTATAATGCAACACACTAAGTGATGTGTGTAATCAACAGGTTGGGACCAACACATTCTGTGCCTCAGGGATGAGACGAGGGGGACATGTCAGACCTTTACCATTGTTCCAGGCCACGCCATCGAGACATAAGCTGTTTCTCAAAGTCAAGGAAGGATCCTCCGAAGCCAGAATTTCAAGGATGCTACGTCATCGAAGTCTGTCGTAGGACTGTTCCAATGTCAAGGATCCTCCGAATTTCAACCAAGGACTGAGTCCTTCATTCTGAGAATTTTCCATAGAGAGTAAAGGATGCATAAATCACCCACATTGTGCGCAAAGCGGACGTTAGTGGAGTCGGAGCAATTAAGAGGCACTATCCTTTCAAATATAAGTATCTTTAGTGTTTAACGTTACTGTACATTTGTTAAAACGGTAGTACATATAAGTAAATATTAACGTTTAAATGCCTGTACAAATTGCTACTGTCTACTGTTGAATTGCAGCGCCAAAGGCTGACATTTTCACTGACGCAATGACGTGCACTTGCTAGCCTGTTCCATTTAAGTGTTCTCAGATTTAGGCTACAATTGTATTCAATACTTGTATTCAAAAAAGTATAAAGAAATGTATTAAAAATGTTTAAAAAAAACAATTAAATGAGATTGAAATCACATATAGTGGCCTCTGGTTTATTGTATTACACAGACAATATTTATTTTACATTTGTAAAATAAAAAAAGTATTTGTTACTAATTTTATCAAAGGCAATGAGACATTAAATAACCCAGCACATGAGTAAGACTTAACCCAGCAAGAGGTTTAATTTCACCCACTGGTTGGGTCAAATGAATGACCCAGAAATATGGGTTAAATGGTAAAACCCAGCACTTGGGTCAAACCAACCCAGCGCGTGTTCTGTCCAATAGCGGTGGGGTTAAGGTTGGGTTCTTTTTTAACCCAGCAGTTTTTTAGTGTGCTATAAGCTGTGTGAAAAATATGTTAGTAAAACGTTATTTTCTAATGATGCTATAATGATAAAGTAATGAAAAAGCCAACTTATCTCCAACAACAATTTATCAAACTAGGTATTAAATTACCTAAACATGACAATGAAGTTGATGCTGCCTACCCTGAAGTTCCATCCTTGGAGGGCTTAACGTCTTCGGAGCTACCGTTGATACCAACACAAACGGTAGCTGTGGCTACTGCGGGCAACTACATGCTTCAGCTTTAAGGAATATCTGGTTTGACCATGCAAGCTTTGCATATCACGTTGCAAATATTACAACGAGTGTTGTGTGTATCAACTTTAGAAAAGCGTAGCCACACTTCGGACTGCTTTTGTGTGTGAACAATTGACAAGATGCAGAGGTGAGGTAATCTCGCGAGAGATGCGCTCTCAGGTACCAAAATGAACCAATACTCTAATATTCTCTAAGCACACTTCTCTGACCCCTTGACCACCTGCACTGGTTCCCCTCAAGGTTGCGTCCTATCACCCCTACTCTTCTCCCTGTACACCAACAGCTGCACAACCAGTCACCACTCAAGCTCTTAAAGTTTGCAGATGACACGACACTCATCAAATTAAATTCTTATGAAGACGAGTCTGCCTACAGGTTGGAGATCAAACATCTGGTGTCCTGGTGTAGCCAGAACAACCTGGAGCTCAATGCCCTAAAGACAGTGTAGATGGCTGTGGACTTCAGAAGACAGCTGCCATTCCCCCCGTTTCCCTGTGACTCCACAGTCAAATCTGTAAAGTCCCTCCACTTCCTAGGCACCACCATTGCCCAGGACCTCAAGTGGGAGCTGAACAGAGGATGCACCAGTGCTTCATACGGCAGCTGAAAAAGTTAAAACTGCCGAAGACTATGATGGTGCACTTCTACACTGCCATCATAGAGTCCATCCTGACCTCCCCCATCACTGTCTGATACCCTGCAGCCACCGCCAAGGACAATGGCAGGCTGCAGCACAACTTTTCATAAACTATATATATATATATACACACACACACTTTATCATATACTGTAGATATCCTGGATATCCTGCTAATTGGAAGCTTAAAAAATAATTACCTGTTCATAAACTGTAGCTATCCTGTTCACACTCTGCTCATATCCTGCATTTTAACAGTAAAAAACATGTATACATTTCTGAGATTTATGTACAAAGAAGACATGCAGAAAATCTGAAAGAAATCCTTGTTTGTTAAAACATACTTGGCAATAATTATCTTTCTGATTCTGATTCTAAAACTCTTTCTGGATCTGATGTAGAAAGGTAGTGTCTCCTTGTTGTTTCAGTGTACTTACTTCCATTTGGGGCCTAATCAACGAGACAACTATTTCACAGTATGATGGGTGTTGTGGGTAACAATAATTTGAACAGAGGAATCCTCTCTTCTCTATCATTTCAACACTCCTTCTCTTCCATTCTTTGCTTACTTTCATCTGTTCCCCTCATTCTGTCAGCCACTAGGGAACAACGACCCTGTTGATCCTAGCCTGAAGAAACAGTTGGAGCCACAGCCTCCAAATACCAATCATTATAAATAATTTCTCTCATTAAGTACAGACATGCTGCAATCAGACATAAGGCAGGGGCAGAGATAATCTCACCCCTTTGATTTAAAAAGCCAATCCCATCTAGCCAACCTAAATCATACTTTTCTGCAACCCTGCAATAATGTAAAAGTTCATAACCGGCGCAGATATATAAAAGGCTTACCCAGGACCCTGGTAAACCTACTGTCAGCTGGGGAATATTTAAAAAAATTCAAATAATTGTGCCTGCAACCTGTCACTACCATAGTTAACATTGGTGTCATGTGGCTCAGTGGTTAGGGAATCAGACTTGTACTCGGAAAGTTGTTGGTTCAATTCCTGACAGGACAAAAATATTATTGTGCCCCTGAGCAAGGCACTTTAGCCTAAGTTGCTCCAGGGGATGTACAGATGTAGATGCAATAAAGTGGTGGCAAAGGGGCATGGCTGTACCAAGGTAAACCTCAGCCAACTGAATTAAACTTCGTTGGCAGTTTTAAAAATAAAACATTACAATTAATGGCCGCCAGGTAGCTCCAGGGTGCACATTCATCCAAAGCATTTCCCTCTAGATAATCTCTAGAGCCATGGTTTGCAAACCAGCCAGTCCATGTATTCGTACTACCCCTGAGCTAGCACACCTGATTCAACTTATCTACTTAGCAACATGTTGTTTATTAGTGAATCTGATCTAATGTTTCAGAGCTATAGCTAAACTGTGTCACATCTGGGGGTCCAATGTAGCGCATGTTTCAGTATATTAATCAGACACTATTTTATATGAAAATATCAAGAAATAGATTTATACAGTAGCTTTATAAGTGTGTCTCTCAACAGAGGAAATACCTACACATTCTCTGGTAACACCGGTGTCAAAGCCTGATCTGACCCACAAACCCACTTCCATCTCCACAAACTACATCACAGACACACATTCTGAACACTCATTCACTCCATGATCTGTTCCCCTTAAATATTATGTTACATTATTTCAAATAATATAAATAAATAAAATAATTATATTTTTTCTCCCTGCTGACTGAAAATGATGAGCGCTCTAGAAAAGAGTTTGAGGAGCTGTTAGTGACTTGGGTGGCCTTATGGAAAAGCTCAGTAAGAAATAATACATAAATGTTTCGGGCTGCAATACGACATAATGTACGGTAAATGTATGGCACAATAATAATGTTCACTATTCTCTGTAGGTTGTCTCCAATGAGTCACCTAAAAAATGAAGAACTTCATGTGCAGCAGGCCCAGACATGGATCGATAGTAAATAACAGAGCCCGGTTCCCCAAAACATTCTTATCGCCAAGTAGTTCTTAACCTATTCCTTAACCTCTCTTTAAACCTCATGGCACGGTTCCCGAAACGTTCGTAAGTCACACTTTCGTAAGGTTGGTCTGGACCATTCGTAAGCTCTCTCTTAGCGTTGTTTGAGCTCAAGCCGCTAGTCGCCGCCACTGTGCAGCAGTCTTTAGAAATCAATAATTTTATGGACATTTTAAGACTAATAATAAAATATGTTCGCAATAGATACAGGCCTATTCATGAAATATTTTTAATTTGGTATCAGAACTAATATGTGGTAATTAGCCTAGGCTATTTCGTAATGTCATTAAAGCATTTAAATTGGCAATCACGTTTGATAATTAAAGTAAAATTTGGCTCTAAATGGCTAAGATCTAGAAATGGGTAAGCATGGTGGTGTCCAGTAAGCGACCAACTATGGCAGTGATCTAACGTGTCATTGTATTGAAGACGACTCAGAGTCCGCGGCCATGTCAATTGTTTTATTCTGCAAAACTTTTGACATTTTGCCTGATGTGGCTATATTAAAAAAATGTCGCCTCCCAAGACAAGTCATTATGAAGCCGCTGGACCTTCTCAGACCTGCGCTTGCCAGGCTAATGCGGCGGAATTTTGCTTTAAGCCCTGAAGTCCAGCTGCTTGCAGCGCTAAGGTTTTTTGCTACAGGGAGCTTCATTGAGGTTGTGGGAGAAAGAGCCTACAATGTTGCACACGTTCGCACACACAACGTTGTCGAGTGTGCAATTGGAATCAGGAAGCTGCGCTTTCGGTGCCTGCACAAGTCGGCAGGAGGACTGCGCATGAAGCCTCACAACTCTAGCGCAGTTACGGTGGCAACGGTTCGTCTACCAGTAACAACATCTCGTGTGAACACATTACTGACAATTTGATGATTGAATTAGTAGTCTATATTTTACTGATAACTTAAACTATACTAAAATAAATGTTACTGGAATAATTTGAGGAATGTTTCATTTACATAGAACGTGTTGTCTTTCTTAAGGCCGTATGCACCTTCGCGTGAAATGAAAAATCGATTCCTGAGCAATCGATGCAAACTAATTTAACACCTTCCCTTGGGACAGTGCCTTTGTAACGTCGCACTTAAGAGGCAGCGTGTTAAGAAGCTTCCTAAGGGAGACTTCGGGGAACACACTTAGGGACATAAACAACTTCGGTAAGATATATCTTTTTGAGTCTTCTTAGCGGGCTAAGAGTGAACGTTATCTGGGAACTGGGCCCAGTTCAATTATGTCATCTTCACTGACAAAGTTGCCCTCGAGCAATTTTCAAGGTTTTGTTACAGCAAACCTGGAAGAAGATCACCAAAGCCATCTCCCAAACATCCACTAAAACTCCATGTGTGGGCCGCAGTTTCTCGCCAGGGACCCTGCCCATATGTCATTTTTGAAGGTAAATGAAATTATAGTTTTGTATACTACACTGTAAAAAATATTGTGTATTTGTAACTAATTTCCTCTTGATGAAAATATTAATTACCCGTAATAAACTGCTGACTCCTTGTTCAGGTATTATGGCACGGCAGTTTTTTGAGTAGGAAATCATAAAGAAGACAGTATTAGAAATGGCTTTCTGGGTACAGTATACAGCACACACTGCACATGCTACACAGCACTATTATTATGTTACTCTATGTTTTGTACTTTTTGCCGAGTGTAATTTTTTTATCCAATGCTGACAGTGACCCGAAACACAAAGCCGAAACACAAAGATCAGTTTGTAACTGCGTTCCGAACATTCTCCATTGAAAAGCTGACACTTGAGGCCTGTAGCAGATACATTGATCACCTTCACAATGTAAAATTGTAAGAACAGCAGCTATATACAGCACTGTACATTTTTTTCCTGTTTTTGGATACATTGAAAAAACAAATTTTCATACCGTTGGATAGAATTTTGGTTAGACCTGTGCTTTGTGTTGGATTTATTTAAAAAAATGTCAATGATGGTTTCATTCAATTAATTATTGTTTGCCCACTTATTATTTCGTTCCCAGTGTTTTTTCTAATAAATTCAATAACAAATATTATTTAATTACTAGTACACATTAAATAGTGTAATATAGCCTCAAACATGACGTGAAAGATCGGTTGTCTAATTTGTCAATGTATAGAAATCACAAGTGATTTGTTTTTCTCCAAATGGATAGCTGCATGACTGATGTCTTGTTATGCATTAAATAAAGATTGGGCATATTGCTGTACTCTCTTTAAGTGTTGTAGGATAAATAAAAAATTGAGTAGAGTCACAATGCTTTTATTGTTTAATTTTAAATAGTTTTACTATTGAATTGTACAGTAAATAATCCTGTAACCAGGATTAAAACAGCTAAATTATCATTTTTGTTTTTCCAAAATAGGCAAAAATAAGACAGCCTAATCACTAAAACAATATACACCATTGAATATGTGTGCACATCAATTCAATTAAGCATCCCTTTCAATGAAAGACAGCATAACCATGTTCTATTTTCGTAATAGTTTTTTGTTATCAAGGATCACATTCATCCTGCAATAATGTATAGGCATACAACATTTAGAATTTCACAAACATTAGGGCTGTGCAATATGGCTGAAAACTCTCTCATGATATAAGTTTTTCATATTGGTCCATATTGATCATTATTGATCTGTTTTATGACCTATTTAAAGTAAGGAGCAGGAAAACAATATTAAATAGAAACATTTTTATTTTAAATTTAACCTTCCACTGATTATAATCCCCTCAGTTATAAAGGCAGAAATGTTATTGTTTTTTAAAAGCTGCGGCACTAATTTTCCACTTATCAGTTTCAGTTAGCTACTGAAGAATCCAACACGACTCACGAGACAACAGTATTGCGCAACCAAACATGATAGTGTTAAATGATTGTCTGTTAGCGTGGCACTCGCTTCGTTGCTAGGTTTCCAGAGAGTGAGTGCCTTTGTTTATGCAACCAAAAGTGCTTTGCAACCTCTGGTTTCTTCCGACGAAGAAAAGCAATTTATCGAAAGTTTTATCGAACACATTTTTTATTGGTATTGATTACGTATCTATCGCGAGACATATCGTTATCGTTTTATCGCCCAGCCCTAGCAAATGTTCACTTGCATCAATTATTTTTGCAAACATTAATTAGTGTAATATAGGCTGAATGTTACATGACATGAGAAGCAGAGATCATGGGTGTAGTTGAAAAATAATCACATTTTATTGTAAAACTAAAGTTGACATCATGAACTCTGTGAAAATAATTACATAATGAGGTGTATGCTTCTGAACTCCATCTTATCATTAGACCGCCAACACTATTACTCTTCATTACAATATTGTTTCTAATCAATTTTGTCATGCTTCTGGTCCACAGAAAATTGATCTGCAAACAAAATGATTGCATCTCACACAATGTTAATTTGTTTTGTTCCATCTACATTTCCGGACTTGACACTTTGTCTTCTTCCAAGGTTTAGAGCTGCTCTTGGAAGAAGAGTGGGAAGAACTAACTATTTAAATGGAACTCCATTTAAGTTGAACAGAGATTGATTTTAACTATTAATAGTTTTTTTTTAACTATTAATAGTATAATTACTTATATTTATAAACTGTAATAATTTGGTTACATACAAGAAAAAATATAAGTAGTTTATCTGTGATGATTACAATTGCAATATACAATTTGAATGTGTCATATAAACAGACTGAGAACAAATTGTTTACTGTATGCCTTTACAGGGATTAGAACTCAAAACTTTACTACATTGTGAATGTACAGTAGTTGCATATACAGACCTTATCCACTGCGTCATATGTGCTGTTAGAATTTCGGTGAAAAAAATAGCTTGTGTTTTGCGGTACCCAGAGTACATATGACGATTTAAAAACAATGTTGTATAATAATACAATTACATTGATTTAATAAGTCTCTGTACTAAAAAAATTGGTATCCCTAGGAGAGATTATAACTGTAAGCTCCTGCATCAATGGTAAAAAGACAAACCCATTGGGAGCATTGTGTTTTTTAAGTGGTCTAGCACCACCCAGCATTATGGAATAGACCATT
Organism: Umbra pygmaea; assembly: GCA_016801145.1. Classification (NCBI taxonomy): domain Eukaryota; kingdom Metazoa; phylum Chordata; class Actinopteri; order Esociformes; family Umbridae; genus Umbra; species Umbra pygmaea. Next base: position 7,203 of record JACXGM010007901.1, on the reverse strand, counting down.
TATTGGCAAACAAATGCACTGATTGGTGACACAGTACAAGCGGCACCACTATTGGAGTGGCAAAAGTTTGCAGACATTGTGAATGCAGCCTGAGAGTAATACAAAAAGGGGTCAGACATCAAAGTCGATGCCAAAAAGCGTCTAGCGCTTCATCGCGAAAGTCTGCCATGGTTGGGGGAAGATTAGTTAAATTAGTGAGCAACATGTCTGCAACATAAATTATTTGGACATTGATGGAATGAAAATGCTTACAATTAATGAAAGCATTTTCTTTCTTATTTGGTGCCCTTATGGCAACATGAGTGCAACTGGACATAGCTGCAAATTGTGCTTTTGTGTTTGCATGTTCACCCGCGGTGTACGGAAACTTTATGTAGGCTAATTAAGCGACAAGCCTCTTACAACCTAACATGTCTGGCATTATCCGGCTAAGGGTTGGCCGAGATAACCCTGACCTGTCAGACAATTCCCTGTGGAAAGTGCCAGTCGCCAGAAATCCTTTTATTATGAAAGGTGCCACTAAATAAAATGCACTATTAGGCTATTATTATTATTATCTTCTAACAGCGCAAGATCAGCCATTGTGCGTCAATACACAGTGTGATGGAATGGCCTTTTATAACCATCCATTTGACTGTAGCTGATTATCTACAGATGTCGGTATTAATCTAATTGTAAATGGGAAATAGTTCTGCATAAATTGAAATTTTTGCACCTTTCAAAATGGATAAGACATGCATCACGATGGAACACATTTAAAAATGAAACAAACTAAACGCATATAAATGTATATTATGATTCTGTAGCTGATGACGACAAATACTATAAAAACTACTTTACCCAATGGACAATAATGACTATCTATTTATTATCTATTTATATATCTATCAATCTACAGGTCCTTCTCAAGAAATTAGCATATTGTGATAAAGTTCATTATTTTCCATAATGTAATGATAAAAATTAAACTTTCATATATTTTAGATTCTTTGCACACCAACTGAAATATTTCAGGTAATGTATTGTTTTAATACTGATGATTTTGGCATACAACTCATGAAAACCCAAAACTCCTTTCTCAAAGAATTAGCATATTTCATCTGACCAATAAAAAAAGTGTTTGTAATACAAAAAAAACCTTCAAATAATTATGTTCAGTTATGCACTCAATACGTGGTTGGGACTTCAGGCATTTCGGCATTTCCTTCTCCCCAGCCTTCCTCCAGACTCTGGCACCTTGATTTCCGAATGACATGCAAAATGTGTTGTTGTTTTGTTGTCCTGCTTCTCTGTAGCCCAGGTCAGGTGCTTCTGCCACTGTTTATGGTTCAAAAGTGGCTTGACCTGGGGAATGCGGCACCTGTAGCCCATTTCCTGCACACGCCTGTGCACGGTTGCTCTGGATGTTTGTACTCCAGACTCAGTCCACTGCTTCTGCAGGTCATCCAGGGTCTGGAATTGGTCCTTCTCCACAATCTTCCTCAGGGCCCGGTCACCTCTTGTCGTTGTGCAGCGTTTTTTGCCACACTTTTTCCTTCCCACAGACTTCCCACTGAGCTGCCTTGATACAGAACTCTGGGAACAGCCTATTTGTTCAGAAATTTCTTTCTGTGTCTTACCCTCTTGCTTGAGGGTGTCAATGATGGCCTTCTGGACAGCAGTCAGGTCGGCAATCTTACCCATGATTGCGGTTTTAAGTAATGAAACTGGCTGGGAGTTTTTAAAAGCCTCAGGAATCTTTTGCAGGTGTTTAGAGTTAATTAGTTGATTCAGATGATCAGGTTAATATCTCGTTTAGAGACCCTTTTCATGATATGCTAATTCTTTGAGAATTTTGGGTATTCATGAGCTGTATGCCAAAATCATCAGTATTAAAACAATAAATGACCTGAAATATTTCAGTTGGTGTGCAATGAATCTAAAATATATGAAAGTTTAATTTTTATCATTACATTATGGAAAATAATGAACTTTATCACAATATGCTAATTTCTTGAGAAGGACCTGTATATATCTAGCTATCTATCATCATCTGTTTGTCTTTCTGCTCCGCCAGACAGAAATTTGCGACAAGAAAATCAGTGTTAAACATGATTTTGTTCTGTTTATCGTATTATGTATGAGGATGAATTACATAACATGACAATATAATTAGAGAACATAGCCTAATTAAATGTTCTTTTTGCAAATGTGTCTTTATTTGCTTTTACGTTGGCTACAATCTTATTTTATTTTATTTTTATTTCACCACAGGCTGTTGATTGTGAGAATGGCTTTGTGAAATGTTCATATTATTAATGAGAGGCAGTCCTTTGAAACTCGTCAGTTTCAGACAGCTTCACGTGTTTCATCCATCTCCTGGCGGTGTCGCCATTTCTTATTTCACCTGTTTTTGTGCGTACGCATGGGTCAGAGTTGCCGGGAAGGACTGCATATTTTCCCGTCGAGTTTCCTTTTACAAATCCCAATTATTGCGTAGCGAGCTGCGTACATCTTCTTTTGTGCGTACGCCATGTTTATAAATTAGGCCCCTGGTGAGGAAGCTGAAATTAAGAATTGGCTTTTTTATAAAAATAACTTTTGTCACAGCATAAGGAAGGAAATTGTAAAGGCCATTTTAATGTCAGTTATTGATTATGGTGATGTACTATATATGCGTCTGCTTCGACACTGAAACATTTAGATGCAGTGAATCATGCAGCATCATGCGTTATTAAGGATTCAAAATATCGCACACATTATTCCTTGTTATACACTTCAGTTGGCTGGGACTCCTTGACTTGTATAAGATCCAGATATTGGTTGATTTTAGTATATAATGCTGTATTACAGAAATGACAGTTTGAATGTCTGTTACATGAGCTTTTTATTCTTACATGTGAATGTTTCTCTTAATCAGTTAAATTAAGTAATTTAGGATTTTGCCAAAAGAAGGATATATTTATGAAATACCAAAACCAAAATTAAAAAAAAATCCCTGTTTCAGACTGCTGTCTTCCTTTTGGAGTATAATTTAACAGCCCTAAGGTCAATAAAGTAGTTGACTGCGGAATATGCTTTAGACTCTCAAGTAACCATAGTTGGCACTACAGGACCTAGGGACATACAGTCACCCTCTTATGGTCTTTGATTGCCAGGTTGTATGATCCATTCCATTAGAATGCAGACACCTGTGGTCCTGAGAAATGGGGTGTGTGAGAAGGACCAACACCAACAGACAGACAGACAGACAGGCAGACAGACAGGCAGACAATCAGACAGACTGAGAGACTGACAGCAAGCACTTGAGGGATTAAAAGAGAATAGAGGCATGCAATAGAGAAGCCCATTATTCAATAACGCACTGAAACCTTTATCCGTGCCAACCTCTAAAAAAAGCCCCTGGGTATCGAGGCATCTAGCCAGCCTGCCACGGAGAAAAGAAACACTCCTAATCACTGATCACACTCCCGAGTGCAATGCTAGACATCTAAGACTGCTAAAAATTGAATCACTACTACCACCAACATTACTCACACTGAAAGGTCAGTTACACCATTCAAATAGAATCACATTTTTACAGTGACTATTTAAATAGGGATGACTATTCAACTGATATTTACTATTTAAATGTAAAATGTTATCTAAAGACTAACCGTAAATCTACAGTTGTAGACACTAGCACATATAATAATCATAATTTTAATATAATAATTGGTGTGAACCTGATATTGTTTTAAGTAAAGTATGGTTGATCATGTTTAATGATTTAAATATTCTAGAGAAATACCCTGCAAATCTCAATTGATCTAGTAGCATCACATTATTTAAGTTGTCTAAAGCTATATTGCACAGTTGCAATCAAAATTATTCAAACCCCCTTGCAAATCAGGTTTATTGTCAGCTGTTTGCAATGAACAAATCAAACAAAATCAATTGAAATAGCTCAACACAACAAATGCTTCAAGTGGTTTCCCCCAAATTCAACTGCAAATGCAACTGAGCATGACTTCTTCAGTCTCAACACTATTCAACCACTTCATGGCAAGCATCTTTAGTACATAGTAGAGCACCCTTTTGATGTTATGACCTGCTGCAAATTAGATGCATAGCCAGACACCAGCCTCTGGCAGCATTCCTGAGGAATCTTAGCCCAAACTTTAGCTTCCTCACATGACATTTTCTCCTAGGATTTCCTGATCCTTTAATTACAGTAATCCATTTTGACTTCCACATGCTGCAGGTTACCTGTGTCAGAGGATAAAAAGCAGCCCCAAAATATCACTGAGCCACCACCATGTTTGAGTGTTATTTTCAGCATAAGCTTCAATCTTCTTGGATGGGTGGCTGTGAAGGGGACAATGCTATCTGTTAAAGACATGGCTGAGGATGACACCATTTGATGCCAGCAACAGTGCGTGAAATGGTGTTTAATCGAAAACATACACAAATACACAGTTTAGCCTAATGAACGAACATTAGGCACACTGAAAATGCACGTCGGGAGTTTGGATAGGACAGGAGACACTTTACACTACTCCAGTTGCAGCATTCTTTGTGACTTGTTTTGTTTCACACAACATGTCCATAAATCATAAATGTTGATGACATAAATTAGGAAATATTAGAGAGGCAGATCCATGTACGAGACGTAATGTTGAAATTTGACAGAATAGTGAGGCAAGCAAAGTAATCTCGCTCTGTTAGATTAAATTGCAAACATATTACCATGCATTCATAACCTCGTGATTCAGTGAGAGTGAGCCCAAAACATCGGAAAGTATGTGTTGTGACATTTCTTTATTTACATTTCGTAAAAAAGAAAAATCAATAATCAACATTTTAGCAGTAACATTGTGTTGGGTGATGAGTGCCAATGATGTTGTGCAAATCCACCATTGGGGTGGAGCAGAGATACTGTGTTAAAATAGGCAAATAACATGAAGTGGATGAGGCAGTTAGGGGTGGGCGATTTTCATGTGCAATGATTGGTAAGTAGCTCTGATATCTGGTGTTAAAAATGTGAGGGATGTTTTGGGAGTACATTACAATCATTGGCAGCTGGGAACTGGAAGGAATGATGGCCAAAGTTGGTGTTGGTCTTAGTGGTGACCAGTGAGATGTAAGTGAGCTAAGGTAAGGCTGGGATTTACGTAGCAGGGACTTATAGATGACTTGAAATCAATGGGTTTGGTGATGAATATATAGTGAGGCAAGCCAAAGTGATCATAAAGGTCACAGTGGTTGGTACTGTATTATATGGGGTGTTAGTGACTAAACGTGATGTTTTGGAATGTGACAGACTGCATCCAATACGTTGAGGAGAGTGTTGAAGGCTATTTTGTAAATGACATCACCGAAGTAAATGTTTGGTATGATGGTCATTTTTACAAGGGCATGTTTGCCAATGTGAGTAAAGGAGGCCTTTTTGCCGAAACAGGAAACCAATCCTGGATATCATTTTAGACTGGATGTGGTTGATGTGCATTTGGAAGGAGAGTGAGAATAGTTGTATGTATCATCATACTCTAGTTCCAAAACATCCAATCTGGTGATAGTAGTTAGGTGGGCAGGTACAGGCAGGCATTTGGTTTTACCAGAATTTAGGAGCAGTTGGAGGTCCCGGAAGGAATGCTAGATGTCATTGAAGATCTTTTTGAGATTAGTTAACACAGAGTTAAAAATATAATGCCAGAATTATTTTGTTTGCATAGATGTGAAAGTGAGTCACCAGCAGCAAGAGCCACATCATTTATATATACAGAGAATAGTGTTGGTCCAAGAATCAAACCCTGTGGCACCCCCATGCAGATATCCAGAGGTCCAGACAAGCAGGCCCTCTGAACCCGATCTGAGAGAAAGTTAGTGAAGAGGGTTAGGGACCCTCAGAGAAGCCAAGGCATTGTGCTGAAACAGGTGACAGATTTGAAAGTCTTGGATAAACATGACTGCACACTAGTGTTTTTATCTATGGCAAATACAATATAACATAAACAATATAATTTAAGACCTTGGCTGGCCCATAAGCCTGATTGCATGACAGAGAGTACAATGGGAATTAAAATGTTTGGTCATCTGTTTGCAGTGTTCTCTTATTTTTTTCCAGGTCTGTAAGTGTTATTATAGGGTATTTGTTTAATTTTACTTTATCTGTACGTGTGTTTGTTCTTTTGCATGTATTGCTTAGTCCTTGAATGTAGTGTTTTCTGTTTATTTTAAGTATGAAATTAAATTTATTTAAAAAAATACTTTTTAATATTATTTTATTTTTAATTTATTAAAAAAGACTACTTTTTGATAAAGGTTGCAAAGACGGGTACTCAAGCTGTCTCCCGTTATAAAAACAACGTTACAAAGAGGGTTACACAAAAGAAAGATAAAAAGTAATTGTGTTTGGAACAGAAAAATGTGATGAGTACAAACTGCAATTCTTCACAATTTGACTTCTAAGGGCCTCTTTTGTTAACAGGAAAAACAGTGCAAGCGGAAACAAGTGGAACTCATTATTCCCTCTTTTTTTTCATAAGAGCGAGAAAAAAAGACAGTCATATATTTAGAAAGAAAAAGAGAACCAACAACGAATGAGAAAGGTTGTGTTATTCACATTCATTTTCCCAGCTCTCACCTAATAGGAAATCATTTCTCATTTAAAGAAAAAAATAAATATACCGGTAGTCATCTTTTTACATTCAGGTAAGGGTGGGGAGCAAATCGTGGAAGCATGGATTTCCTGAAAGGAAGACATTATAAAAGTCCCTGTCGTTTATATACTATCGGCCTGAAGTACATTTTCCCATGAAATACACAGGAAACATTTTCAGTGCAAGATGTAGCTTTAAAGGCCTAATCTTTTATGAAGACACATTTAACAGAAACGTAGGCCACTAAAATATTCCCACATTAATGATGACCTCTTCAGTCAGCTTAGCTAAGTTTTAGGCCTTCCTGCAAAAGGATCATTATGATTTGTTATGCTACCAGTTCCTCTTTACATTTAGTCAAAATAACATGCAATATGTTTGTTCTATTTATATAAATAAATAAAAGGGTAAATTCGGATGATGCATGTTTTGATACCACGTAACTTAGTGTAATACTACAGCCGGTGTATTGTATCAATACAGAAATATTTGCCACGCTTCTAGCTGAGTGAAATCCTTTGTTTACTAAACTAGGCATGTACAGTAAATAATGACGACGCACTTCGGTAAAGTTAGACAGAGA
>JACXGM010007900.1:6853-22692 GCA_016801145.1 Umbra pygmaea | reverse complement strand
ACACAACCACCGGCGAGTGACTCGGGCATGCTATAGGTGATGGACTCAACAAAACACAAGGGAAAATCATATTTAAAGAAAAGCAACTCCTCTGTTTTTTAAAAACCAAGGTTTAGTTAATTTGGAGTAAGCTACAAGAGCCTTAGCGCTCAGGCATACATTTGCGCTCGGTTTGTGCTCGTACATTGAGTCCAGATGAGAGTTGGTGATGTTGACACAGGGCTGGTCTCTGACGGAACTGCATGAAGGCCATGTACTCTGTGCATACTCAAAAAAAAACAAAGAGTCGTCGGGAACAGCTCAGAGAAGAAAAGTCTTGATGAGAGGCAATATGCTAAGTTCTAGCACGGTCTAAAATCACTGCATTATGAAATGGCTCTTAAGGCAGCGCTGAACCTCCATCAGTCTTTCAACCAATTATGACAGACCTGTCACAAAAGACCTGTGTCTGTCACTCAGTATCTTTTAGCCAATCATAAGAGACCAGTGTCCCTCAGTCAGTCTCTGAACCAATCATATAAGTTGTGTCCGTCACAGCTTTGCAAAATTTATACAAAATTAAAACATTTTAATTCTATCCACCCCCAACAGATGGTGCAAGGAAGGGGAGATGCAGGTTAAACCCAAAGCAATGATTTATCTAATTATGACTTAGTACATCACAGAACTAGTGCAATTGTTAGGGATTCAAATAAGGGCTACTTGCTACGTAATGTTGCATATAAGGTATAACACCGTTATTTATAGTCTATCTGAAAACAGAGGAGTCCGTATTAGCAAGAGAGAGAGAGGGATATAGTGTGAGGGTTGGGCAAGCAGGAAAGGGGGATGTTCCAAAGCTTGTGTGAGTTCAAGCCCACGCTAATAGGGCAATTAGATTGATTACCATTTACCCCAGCCTCTGATGTTACTTACTGCAGCTATCTAAACCAAGGAGGCCCCCCTCTGTCCTCCCTGGCCTGCTTTTAACCAGCACTGACACACTGTCAACCCTGCCTCCACCCCCCTCCCCAACCTACTGCAACTGCCAAAACAGCCGAATAGATCCAGGCTTCAACACAGTCCAACCTGCCCCTGCTTCCCTCCCTTTAACCCTGGCCTGGCGGCATGACACTCTGCTTTCATATTTACCTTGTTGTTTCACAGCCCAGCAGGGATGTGTGTTTACTCAAGCCAACAGGTCCGACTGCTCTCTGCTTTGTTTCCACGTCGCTCCACCTACACTACATTGTACGATGTGCTATCTTTATTTCATTTTCTCTCTCTCCTTCCTACGACAGTGAGAGCCTGAATTAACACCCTGTAAAGCTCTACAGAGGACGTACATATTAGACAAAAGAACACATTAACTCCTTTAATAAGATCCATTACACACTCCAGTCAAACCGCACAGAATCCAAGAACATCTCCTACCCACCTGACAGTCCTTGGCTTACACACAACATCAGCTACTGTAGCCTAGATGTTTTTTAGCATCAAATACAGAGTACACACACCCACACGTTTCACCTTCAAACAATCAATGTGTGTTTGTATGTGTCTGACGTGTATGTGTATTGTATGTGTTTGCATCTCCGTGTCTCTGTGAGTGTGATTAGCATTCAGCAGACACGCGGCAGAATTGGTGTGATATTAATGTGGCCGTCACGTCTGGAACACAGACAGACCGCATTAAGCTTATCATTTCTCTCCTACACACATCAAGGACTTCTGGGATGACAAAGCCTTCCTACCGTCCGGTGACAGAGCAACAGGAGAGATGTGTGTGGGACGTTGTATGCATAGTCTAAGTGGGCTAGTGTTTTGTGTGCAAAGTGTAGCATACGTGTTGGCACATACTGTGTGAGTCAGTCTATTACCATCCAATGGTGTGGGTGGTTGCATGTCTCTATCCATTGTAAAGAGAGAAACAGAATGATCTGTTCATCTACTGTTCAGTTCTTTTCTACAGGCGCAGTGGGATTTGGCGACCGCCAACCGGTACATATGACTGGACCAACAAGTGCAGATTGAACATGTAGAAACTTTCTGTCTGATCTGTAAAATATTAGACAATTAGAGAGCCGAAAGGCCAGCCAAAACATCTGCTTTTGCCGGTGATGTCCAACCCATGGGCGTTCGCTAAATGAGCCATTCAAATGCTATGTGATGGTAGCAAATAGCTAGCAGATATGCTGTCCAATAGGATGCTGGTGAAGGTGAGTGGGCAGGACCTAGGAAAGGAAATGGGCAGAGCCAACCAAAATCTAGTTACAACCGTTTGTAAAATCTTTGCCAGCATAGGGTAAAGAAAGCATTAATCACAATCTTTGTAAAATATTCTATGTTTGTAAGACAAAACATATTGAGTGCAGATGTTTTGTAGATGGACAAGTAAGCAGAATGTTGGTCCGGTTTCATATTGCTCCATAGGCTTCCTGTGACAAGTCCCTGGACGTCTGCTCTGGTCGTCTTGACACCTTCACGTCCTTTGGCTGTTAGTCATTTCGGTCTAACCATGCCATTGTCAGGAACAAATAGCAAAAATTACTATTTTATTTAACACCTTTATAACACCTCACAACTACTGCAACTTCTGTATTCAACAAACATAAATATTAATCAACATATTCATATTAAAAGAACACTCAAGACCGCTTAACAGCTCAAAATTGTTGTGCCGTTCATGTTTTCAACATCACAGTTACTAAAAACACCTTCTCAGTGAGTTCGATACTTCCCAACTTGGCCACCGTACGTTTTCCAAAAACCTGTGCTTAGTTCAATGCAACATTTTCAATGTTTTATTCTTCTAAACGACTAGATTCAAACATCGACTTGCTTCAAAAGTAACATTTAGTATTTTTGAAAATATTGCAGTGACGACACCAAAGGTTTTTTGGAAAGCTCGCGGTGGCCGAGTTGTGAAGTACCAAAAGCGCTGAAAATGTGTTTTTAATGACTGTCGTGTGGGAAACATGACAGGCACAACTATTTTGAACTGTTTAGGCGTCTAGAGTTTTCCATTAATAATTGTATTTATATTTTTTACATTATTTTATTAATTATTTTTGTATTTTTTGTCCTCAATGATTTGGCCAGTCATTATTAAACATTTGAATCGGTTGTCAATTGATGTATCTGTTAAAATAATGGTTAAATAAATAAATAGACAAAAAAATGAAGAGATGCTTCAGACTTATATATTAATGGGCTATCTAGGTTCCTGTCTATATATGCTAGTACTAAGTGGTTGTCAGTCTTATCTCAGTGACACACTGGAGTGTTTTTATCTTATCTCAGTGAATTCGATAGTTCACACACCATGTTGTGGCTGCCCAGCCAACCTTTTTCTGACCTTTTCAGAATATGGATTTATCTAGCTAAATATCCAGAAGCTTCTATGGATGTGTGGATCATATTCTGCACATGTATTTACTGTCTATAAAGACCAGACTCAAACAGAAAAGACCAAAACAGATCAGATTTAAACAGACCAAACTTAATCAGACCAGACTAAAACAGACAAGGTTAAAACAGACCAAACTTAAACAGACCAGACTAAAACAGACCAGACTAAAACAGACCAGACTAAAACCGACCAGACTAAAACAGACCAGACTTAAACAGACCAGACTAAAACAGACCAGACTTAAACAGACCAGACTTAAACAGACCAGACTAAAAGAGACCAGATTTAAACCAACCAGACTACAATAGACCAAAGTAAAACAGACCCGACTCATCAGACCAGACTTAAATAGACCAGACTAAGACAGACCAGACTTAAACAGACTAGGCTAAAATAGGCCAGACTTAAACAGACCAGACTCAGATAGACCAAACTTAAAAAGACTAGACTTCAACAGACCAGATTTAAAAAGACCAGACTAAAACAGGTCACATTAAAACATAGCAGAGTAAGCAGAACAGACTAAAACAGAGCAGACTATAAAGACCAGACTAAAACAGGTCACATTAAAACATAGCAGAGTAAACAGAACAGACTAAAACAGAACAGACTATAAAGACCAGACTAAAACAGGTCACATTAAAACATAGCAGAGTAAGCAGAACAGACTAAAACAGAGCAGACTATAAAGACCAGACTAAAACAGGTCACATTAAAACATAGCAGAGTAAGCAGAACAGACTAAAACAGAGCAGACTATAAAGACCAGACTAAAACAGGTCACATTAAAACATAGCAGAGTAAGCAGAACAGACTAAAACAGAGCAGACTATAAAGACCAGACTAAAACAGGTCACATTAAAACATAGCAGAGTAAACAGAACAGACTAAAACAGAACAGACTATAAAGACCAGACTAAAACAATCACATCTGCAACCATTTGACATGGCAGTGTGACACCAATATCTAACTATTCATGTGCTGGAGAATTGTTTTTGCTTTAGTTCACTTATATGTTATTGATTTCTCATTCCCAGGATTCATTCAAACAGCTAACGTACATTTGACCAAACATACATCACGTCATCGCGCTGTCCCTGTTTAGCTGTCGGATGGTGTGTGGGCGCCACTCTCATAGCCATACCTGCTGTGGCCACAAAGGAGTTGCATTCTAAACAGCAGCACTATGATCAGGAAAAAAAATCGTTTTAAAAGCAACTACTAGTGTTGTTTGAGTAACGTAAATGAGAGTCATAGATTTCAGTGAGGATAAAATGTCTTTCTTAATCATTAAAATTTAGTTAATGGTTTTGCATTTCCTTTGGTGAATAATATAGCCCAATTTTATATATTTCTGATAAATCTTAAATGTAATAGGTTAAAAATGCAAATTCAAATGCATTGCTAAGAAATAACTGATATTGTTCACATTAGGCTCCTGAAACAGTATACTGGAGCTTCCATCACACATGCAAACATTTGACTACTGGTGATGGTCAACAGACAGACACCTAGCATTCATTGTGGCTAGCCAGTAATAGTCACATACATGGCAACTTAACTTAAGTTTAACGGCATCAAGCTGGCTAAACTACAAAAAATCTTGCATCATGAAAACATAACTTATTATTTTGTCAAAATTTACCCATAATCCCTTGCAGTTATGTTCTTCTAAAACACAAACAAATATATATTATTTTGAATAGCAGTCTTACCAGGGTCCTATTTTGAGAACCTTCTTGAAATTATAGGATTACAGGAAATAAAATTGTAAGTAGTTCTTAAGCACATTGTTTTTCATTGAAAAATATTAGGAAGCCTTGAAATATATACAGTAGCATCTTTAAGACATTTTTATTTATTTTATTTGAGAATTAATTGTGCACATGTCCAAATCAATGTCACGGTAATATAAATGATGACTGGTCATCATTACCATGTTTCTGTACACACGGTACAACCTTCTGTGGCTGGTGCCAAGAATAGAAAAAGTTACACTTGTTTAAACAGAGCCAGGTACAGCAGAACTGCCCTGTTCTCAGGCTTCAATCAATCCTACTGTGGACTATGTTCTGTTCCATGCATCAGAATGCTGCCACTGGCAAGGACAGCCTCCTTTACACTTAGGGGCAGGTTACAGTTTCTACCAAAGTGTTGTTAATAGATGCCGCTCATACAAGGATTTGGTATGCATGCATAACTTTATATATTTCTTTGGTGCATGTATTTCTGCTTTCTCGACGTGGAAGCTACTGGGCGGTGACAGACAGTATTACCAACAGCACAAAAGCATTCTGCTGTGATAGTGTTTTCTGGAAAACAGAATAAGCCAGTTTTTGTTGTTGTGAATGAGGCCAGACTAGGGTGCATATTTTGGGAATGGAACCTATTGAGTTACTTTACCATGTCAGTGGTCATGGGTACAATTGCTGTGTGGAAAAATAGTTTTTAGCCATATCCTGTTCTTATATGCAGGCCTTTTTGCAATATTTGAGATTCTTACTGAATGTAGTGTACATCTAATATGTGTACATCTAATGTGTACATCTAATATGTGTTCATCTAATATGTGTACATCTAATATGTGTACATCTAATATGTGATCTCAACTAAAGCATTAAAAAGGAGTTTGTGTGTTTTTCTGTGTGGATTAACCCTGCAGTATCCCTCATGTTTATTAACCCAGCAATGTCCCTCCTCTCTATTAATGCTGTAGTATCCCTCCTCTCTATTAATGCTGCAGTATCCCTCCTGACTGTTAACCATGTGGTATCCCTCATGTCTGTTAACCCTGCAGTATCCCTCCAGTATGTTAACCATGTAGTATCCCTTCTGTCTATTAACCCTGCAGTTTCCCTCTTATCTATTAACCCTGCAGTTTCCCTCTTATCTATTAACCCTGCAGTGTCCCTGATGTCTAATAACCACACCATATCTCTTCAGTCTATTAAACATGCAGTATCCCTCCTGTCTATTAACCATGCAGTTTCTCTTCTGTCTATTAACCCCGCAGTATCCCTAATGTATATTAACTCTGCAGCATGGCTTCTTTTTCCCAGCTCTTAACAGATAATAGTGATTTGTTATAGGACCTGATTCCAAACCCTAGTTAAGCTTCCTTGATGCCTACCTCAACCCCCTTCTGTTCCTCTCCACGCCCCTCATCTCGATGTTGCTCTCCCCCATTTATCTCCTGTCCTTCCCATCCTTCTCTCTCTCCCCCGTCTCTCTCTAAGGACTCCTCTGCCTTCATCCCTAACAAACGAAACACAATCAAATAGACTGCAACTAACTGTGTTATACCTTATATGAAACATTACGTAGCCCTCTCTCTAAGTGGTGTGTTTATAAAGGTGATGGAGAAGCTTATGTGCATCTCTTCCTTCATACACTCAGATGCCTAAGCTGGGACTTTATTAGACAACAAGGGATGATAGAAAACCCCATGTTAAAGACTGCATGGGGGCGTCAACACTGTGCCAGCCAGTGTGCAGATGGTGTGTGTGTGCATGTCTGAAGCCAGTTGGTGTGTGTGTGTGTGTGTGTGTGTGTGTGTGTGTGTGTGGTCTCACCTAGGGAATGAGAGCTGGACCTAGACACATCTCCCTGCACATGTATTTTCATGTTACTGATGCTGGGGCCATCTGCTACCCATCCTGCTCCACACAGAAACAAAGACAAGAAGGGCTACACTGCAATAACACACACTCTCACGTCACTTCACCTCTCCCTCTATCTCTCTCCTTTCTATCTCTCTCTCCCACTTCAGCTCTCCCTCTCATGTGTCTCTGTACTTCTCTTCACACATCACATTCACTCTGCTCTCCTCCTTCCAGCTCCGTCTCAGAGAGGGCAGAGATAACAGCTCCAGGGAACGATGCCAGTGCCAGCCCGTAAACCTCCTCTTCTCTGTCTGTCTCCATCCTGCCCCGCTGCCTCTCTTTGGGTTTCTGATGAAAGCAGAGAGAGGAGCAGAGGAAGACCAACGGGATCTGTCTAAAGTCAGTCTCCGATGTCTGTTCGACAGAAGATAAATATCTCTGGGTGAAGTAAACAATGAGGCTTGAAACAAAACATTTGGAGATGAAGCCAGCGGTTTGACCCACCCCACCATTCCTGTCCACATTACACAAAGTGGTCTGGTGGTAAGAGCCTTTGAGCGGATTCCATGTGGCCCCGGTTCCATCCCCCAACCGCCACGTTGATAGCTGTGTCATTCTGTCAGTGAGCAGGACAGTAAATCCTAATTTTCAGAATAGATTCTTAGTGAACTTACCTGGTTAAATAATGGCATGAAAATGCTCTCGCAAACAACCAGTCTATTTCATTTTAATAATGCTCACCATTACTGTAGCTTGTTTTCCCTTTAAACATTGACTTTATCCTTCCTGGCAAATGTCATATAGACATCGATCGGATGCTAACTCAGATTAGGTGAACATGGCTCTCTTATATCACTGGCTCAGGCTGAATCTATAGGACAGAGTCCCTGCCCTTCACTTTACACCTTAAAAGCATATTGGCTCCACATAACACACACACACACATACATGCATAAGCACAAACAGGTCTGAAGTCGAACACTGTCAATAGTGCACTACATGGTAAAAAGGGTGCAATATTTGTGTAAAATGCATTTGGCATGTGTGTGGGCATGTCTACAGTGTGTACGATATGGGTGTGTCGACATGTGTGGGTGTGTCTATGTATGTAGGTGTGTCTACGCATGTGAGTGGGTCTATGTGTGTGGGTTTATGTATGTTTGTGGGTGTGTCTATGCATGTAGTGTCTATTTGTGTGCATGTGTGTTTGTGAGGCTGTGATGCAGATGGGCTCCAGTGGGTCGTAACAAACCCACTCTGACAAGGACTTAGCGAGGGCACTGGCCTTTGGCTCCCGCATCTATGGCAGTGTACCGAAGCCAAAACACAACACAACAAACCATCTGTGATAGTGTACTAAAGTCAAAACACAACACATCCAAACCATCTGGGGTAGTGTACTAAAGCCAGAATACAACAAACCCAACACCAAAACATCATTGCTGGTGTACCAAAGCCAAAACAAAACAAACCCAAACCATCTGTGGTAGTGCACTGAAGCCAAAACACAACAAACCAAACCATCTGTGGCAGTGTACTGAAGCCAAAACACAACACACCAAACCATCGGTGGTAGTGTACTGAAGCCAAAACACAACATGTTTGTGGGTGGGTCTATGCATGTAGTGTCTATTTCTTTGCATGTGTGTTTGTGAGGATGTGATACAGATGGGCTCCAGTTGGGTATAACAAACCCACTCTGACAAGGACTTAGCGAGGGCACTGGCCTTTGGCTCCCGCATCTATGGTAGTGTACTGAAGCCCAAACACAACACACCAAACCATCTGTGTTGGTGTACTGAAGCCAAAACACAACACACCAAACCATCTGCGGTGGTGTACTGAAGCCAAAACACAACACACCAAACCATTTGTGGTGGTGTACTGAAGCCAAAACACAACACACCAAACCATATGTGGTAGTGTACTGAAGCCAAAACACAACACACCAAACCATCTGTGGTGGTGTACTGAAGCCAAAACACAACACACCAAACCATCTGTTGTGGTGTACTGAAGCCAAAACACAACACACCAAACCATCTGTGGTGGTGTACTGAAGCCAAAACACAACACACCATACCATCTGTGGTGGTGTACTGAAGCCAAAACACAACACACCAAACCATATGTGGTAGTGTACTGAAGCCAAAACACAACACACTAAACCACACTGGCAGCAAGTAGCCTAGTGTTAGAAGCATTGGCCTAGGAACACAATGGTTGCTAAATTGAATCCCTGAGCATGCAATGTAAAAGAAACAAATCTGCTGTTAACAAGCAATTCATTGTTATTGCTTCAAAACACTTGTTTGGGATGTCATCATAATGAACCTTGAAATTCTCCTGGTATACAGCAGTCCTCTGTCTGTAACACACCACCTGATATGCAGCGTACATCTGCAACACAACACATGTACAGCAGTCATATGTAAATTACACACCACCTGGTACACAGCAGTCTTCTGTCATTTACACACCACCTGGTGCACAGCAGTCCTTTGTAACACACCACCTGGTACACCACAGTCATCTGTAACACACCACCTGGTATACAGCAGTCCTCTGTAACACACCACCTGGTACACAGCAGTCTTCTGTCATTTACACACCACCTGGTACACAGCAGTCCTTTGTATCACACCACCTGGTACACAGCAGTCATCTGTAACACACCACTTAATACACAGCAGTTCTCTGTAACACATTACCTGGTACACAGCAGTCATCTGTCATTTACACACCACCTGGTACACAGCAGTCCTCTGTATCACACCACCTGGTACACAGCTGTCATCTGTAACACACCACTTAATACACAGCAGTCCTCTGTAACACATTACCTGGTACACAGCAGTCATCTGTCATTTACACACCACCTGGTACACAGTGGTACTCTGTCATTTGCACACCACCTGGTACACAGCATTCATCTGTCATATACAAACCACCTGGTACCCAGCAGTCCTCTGTCATTCATTTACACACCACATCGTACACAGCAGTCCTCCTGAACACACCACCTGGTACACAGCAGTTCTCACTGTAAAATGTCACCTGGAAGAGGTCATAGTAAGATGTGACATGGAAAAATATAGGGAGACATGAGTTAATTATGAGCTTGTCATCATTGGTTTAGGGGCCTCTGCGTGGCCAGTGTTGGTATCGTGGCATTGGTCGTGGCATTTTGAGTATGTTTGAGGGATCTGATAGGGGTGGTACAAATTGCTACTGCGCTGCCAGGGGTAGATGGGTAAGTAGTACTGGTGTAACGGTACGCCTAACCCAGTGTTTTTCAAAGTCTGGGTCCCGACCCACCGGTGGGTCGCGGGAGATTAAAATTGTGCACTGTCCCTTTTAAATTACCGTGATTTAGGAAGTGAGAGGGTGCAATTACAGATTGATATATTTTATAGTTGTCAGAGAATCTAAGCTGGCTTGAACTACATGTCTTCTTCATTATTGTTGTAATTGAACCAGGTCAGAAATAAAGCTGCTAAATAATGAAGATGCTGAAGTTGACTGAGTTATTCCAAGAGTGCAACACATACAAGCAAAACAATTGTTTCCCGACATGTACGGAAAATAGTTTCCCGAAATGTGTGTGTCATGTTATCTTACTCGCTCCCTGTACATGTCTAGGATAAACAATAATAACAGGCAAGACTGACCTTTAGCAATATTAGTCAAGTTTTGTCTGTAGATGAAGCGGATAATTTTCCCATGTTGATTCATCACCACCACTCACCATTGTAGGTCTAGATCTACTTCTTGTGTGGCGCTAAAACAATTTGGAAAAGTGCCAACAATGATTACAATGTCGATTACAATGTGTGCAAAGGCTCATACATATATTCATATTAATCAGATTTTTTGAAGATGTAATAAAAATATATTTGCTATAGCCATTTATTTATAATGTAATGTTCTATGCAATAATAACCCGCAAATAGCACCCCGTACCGTGTACCCGGGACCGTGTACCGTTACAGCCCTAGTAAGTAGTCAAACCATAGACTGTAAAAAATATGGATGTAGTAACTGTGACGTCACCCATTGTTGTCTGAATCACTGTTTTGAAGCTCATAAGCTCATTGTGGGTGGAGCCGACCGTCGCCCTCTTGGTAGAGCGCCACTTGGTGTAATTCCTGGATAACCAAAAATAAGCAAAGTGGTGGGGTGTGGGTGGCGCTGATGTTCTTGATTGCTGATACCATGCCCACCTAAGAGCGACATTATCAAGTTAGCATAGGCTAATGAGCTAAAGTAGGCTACATGCTACCAGTATGCTACTTTGCATTGCTAACGGTTGCTAGTCGGCGGTTGCCAGTCACTATAACATTATGTGTAATGTGTAATTTTGTGTGAATTCGGTGTCTTCAGTTTCAGCTTGTGTCTTGTGATTATAGCATCGGTCAATCGCTATGTAGGCTTTTAAAGATCTTCAATTTCTGCGAACCAATGTTGCCACTTCGCAGATAAATCATTTGGTAAAAGCACAAACACCGCAGATAAGTCAAGTTCAGTAAATGGAGTTAGATGAAATGATAGCAGATAGGACAAACTGGTAGGAGGGACCACGATTTACAGCGCCAGCAACACATCTGTCACTCATTAGGCCACGCCCTCTAATCATAATTTAAACGGATTAGTTATAAAAAATCACCCCCCCAGAGTTGTTAGATATTCAATAATATAATATTCAATAATAATCAATATACTCCATAACCTCTCTTTGAACCAGGCTGAAAACATGTTTATTTCTGCTGTAAATTTGGACATTTTGCCCAGAGAGGTTCATAGAAATTGCTTCATTATACAGCCAGCCTCAAGTGGCCATTTGATGAATTGCAGTTTTTGGTACTTCCGGGTAGGCTTCATTTTCCAGCCTCCTTGAGTTAGCCACAATTAACTTGTAATTTTGCTCTCATATGACTCCTTATTCGCAGGTTGCGGGCCTTTGAATACAATCATGGCTGTATAGCTGCCGAATGTGTAAAATTCTCTACAAATGTACTGACTAAAGGCTTCTGTGTTGAACAAGCAGTCTGATAAGAATCGCATGGCTTGGCGACATGTGCTTGGAGGAAGTATGTGATTGATCTTTGATCATCCCACACCTGAGAGGGGTTGCCAATGGGACTAAGGATTAAAGGGGAATTAGACATGAGAAATTAGGAGGGGAGAAAAACATGGAGAAACATAATAACAGCATTAAAAAAATCTACTTCAAGTGGGAATGTTTAAATTGTTGGCCTTAATATTTGAGTAAAGCTTCAATGACGTACACTTATCTACCAGTCACTTCTTTTGTTCTTCTGAGTTCATTTGAACTCAACAGAAATTGTGTTTATTTTTGTCTGAGACAGAGTCAGAGATCAATGTGTGTATATGTGTGTGTGTGTGTGTATCTGTGTGCTATCTGTGCGTGTATGTATCTCTGTGTGGTATCTGTGTGTGTATGTATCTCTGTGTGTGTATCCATGTGTGAGGTATACAAGTGTGCATGAACGTGTATATACGTATGTAAGCATGTGTGTGTGTGTGTGTGTGTGTGATGATGGTATGAGACAAGGCCGGGGGGAGGGGAACGATGGAGCGGAGAGAGAACGAGGGAGCGTGTGTGTTTGTGGGTGTGCTTGTCTGTGTTTGTGTGTGTATATGTGTGCAAGTATGTGTGTGTGTGTGTGTGTGTGTGTGTGTGTTTGCTTGTGCAAGTGTGTGTGTGTGTGTGTGTGTGTGTGTGTGCGTGCGTGCGTGTGTGTGTGTGGTGCAGTGAACCACGGTTTGGGCTGCTGCTGTAGACACTCTCTGAAGAGCTGTGATATTAATGAGGAGGCTAAGTGTATCAGACAACTGTGTGCCCTCTCAGAGAGGAGCTTCACACACACACACACACACACACACACACACACACACACACACACACACACACACACACACACACACACACACACACACACACACACACACACACACACACACACACAAACACACACACACACTCTTTTTGACATGACCATCTCTCACTCCATCTCGCTCTCTATCTGGCACTGCCTCATAATATCATCTCTCTCGCTCTCTCTCTCTTCTCTCTTCTCCTCCATCTCTGACTCTCCTCTTCCTGGCGTTATCTCTCTCTGACTGCAGGTGTTCTCCCTCCGGTGGCGGCCAAAGTGCCAACCTGCCCTCCATATGCCCACCTGCCCTGTGCCAGCTCCTCGCCCGCCGCTCCCCGCCAAGCGTCATCTGGCACACCTCACCCAAATCTGCTCTCCTCACCCCCTCACTGCACCTGACTGTCCCCCTCCAAGCTACTACCCTGCCCCTCGACCCTGCAAAACCCAACCCTGACTCCCTTCCAGCCCCCCACAGCAGGAACCAGCCCACTAGCACCATATGGACACGTTCTCCCCCTCCATCCATGTGCCTTTCCATAGCCAGGCAGGGCCCTGGACAGACTACCCAAACACCTCTCCTGGACCAACCTTGCAAACACCACATAGTCTCCTTTCACATCGCCTTGTCATCCCTCTAACCTTGTCCTCTGTCTACTACTCTCATCCACTCCTCATCCATCTTGTGTTCACACATCCCTGAGGCCTGATGGATCGCACCCAGATATGACAGGTAACAGCGGCCGAAGCACAGAGGAAAAATCGATCAGAAAACATCAATCACACAAAGAGCACAAGGTGAGCATGCTAAACCAAATATTGAACAGAAACTCTGAACTGGATGTGCCGCCATCTCTTCTATCTGCAATGCGATGTGTGTGTTTTGTTCTGTTTTAGTAGCTGCCTAATGTCAGATTATAGTGGATTGTGGGTAATAGGAATATGCAACCTCAGGGAAGATAACAAGCTGAAAGGTCATCAAAGGGTCACAACAGGGCTGAAAGGCCGGGGAAAATAGCAGACACACACACACACACACACACACACACACACACACACACACACACACACACACACACACACACACACACACCCACACACACACACACACAACAATACAAACACACACACAACAATACAAACACACATGGGGTGATTAGAGTCCTAAGTAGAATAATAATAATAATAAACTTTATTTTCTATAGCGCCTTTAAAGAAACCTCTTTAAAAAATAAGAACATGACATACAGTTAAACAACATTGCATTAATGATAAAGAAACCAAATAAGATAAATTACCAAAGAGAAACATTATGAAATGTTAGAATAAAATAGTAATAATAATATAACAATTATGAACAATTACATAAAAGCTACCCTAAACAAATACATTTTAAGGGATGATTTTAAAACACTAAGGGATTCGGCTTGCCTAATCTCAGCAGGCAGGGAATTCCAAAGTTTCGGAGCAATTGAAGAAAAAGCCCTATCACCCATGGATGAACGTAAGCGGAACAATTAAAAGTCCCTTCATAACAATATTTTTCTTCACTTCAATATTTTAAATTGCATACAGCCTAAAATATATAGATCTATTTAACTTTGTAACAAACTAATTTGGTAAAATTCCTCACGCCCTCGATGCCGTTGACTTTTAGTCCATGACCGAGACCACATATAACACAGACACATCAGCTGCTTTCTTTTCATCTTTGTATTCCCCCATTCTCTGAGAGCATCTGGGTGTCTTGGTGAAGACTCACGGCTTTGTCCCCTTAAATTCCCTTCCAGAAATTGTATTTTCTCCATGCCTGGCTGATATATTGGCTTGGATCTCAAGCTCTAACTCAACAACAAGCAACTGTTCCTCTGGGAGAATGGTTTACTCTTTCCCAAAGAACCTTGACTTGACCCTGACGTTCTTCAGAATCATCAAGGCAATGGCTAATGCAGGATCATGCGTTACAACATTCACAGAGAATATTCTTACCTCTCACAGAAAACAGCACATATACAAATTTTGGCACTTGTCATCTCATGTCTGGATACTGAAATTATAGGTTGAGCTTCCTACTTATGCCATCAAACCCCTGAAATCTTCAATGTCAACCAGCTTCTCTACACACCCATGGAAACCAGATAAAGCTTCTAGTCAATGTACCATGAGGGGAACTGCTCATCTCAAACTTTAGGCATTGCTTAAACCTGACACATCTACTGAAGTGCTTACTGTAATTCTGCCATTTCTGCCCGAGGAGTGGTCAGTTCCTGCTCAGCCCAAATAAACCTCTTCTCTGTCCTGACACTGCAATGATGGAACACATTTCTTCTTAATGTTAGAAGAGCAAAGTCCCTGCCCATTATACAAAACCCTCTGAAACCCAACCTTTAAAAAAGTATTTCATATAAATCCACAGCACAATTTCCTATTATATCTAGCTCCACACACTTTTGGATTGGTTAACTAATGGTTGAAACTGTTATTTTGTACGTTTTAGTCTTCTCTCTATCTCTGGGTATACTGATAGGTCCCTCATGGAATAAAAACACACACACACACACACAGTCATATTTAGTGTGATATTTGTTTACGGAATAGTCTATTCTATTCTCCATCAGGAATATTTGTTCAAAGTCAGGCATTATTTGACTAATGCACATTTTAAAGCTGCCATGCATATGTAAGTGTGTGTCTGTCTGTGGTGTCTGTGTGTGATTTTACATGCGCATGTGTGAGTCTGTGTTTGTGTGTATCTTCACTCTCAACCTGACTTTAATTGGATGAATTAGACCCAGACACTGATCCTCAACACTGTCTCATCATCACACAGACAAACAGGAGTGAAGAGAGAGAGGGGACACAGAGAGAAGCAGAGAGAGAAGGAGAGAGAGAGAGAGAGAGAGAGAGAGAGAGAGAGAGAGAGAGAGAGAGAGAGAGAGAGAGAGAGA
>JACXGM010007899.1:12725-29999 GCA_016801145.1 Umbra pygmaea | reverse complement strand
CACAGGTGGATTCAGTTAGCAATTAGTATGTCTTTGTATTTACCTGGTTGTTCTCCCCTTGTCTCTTGTCAGTCAATGTTTCCTGTGGCGTCTCCATGTTACCTGTACTACGTGTGGATTACCGAAGTATCATTGTTTTGCCCCACGAGGCTGTATTATTTTGATCAAAATAAAGTCTATTGGATTATCTGTACCTTCGAGACTGTCTCTTGCTATTTACAAGGGGAGACGTGACAATAACTGCACACCTAATTGAAGTGAGAAGCCAGGAGTCCAAAGCAGTTGAGGTGTGCGATTATTCCCTGACAACCCACAGTCTGTCATGTCCTAATTGTTAAATATAATAAAATATGTTACTGATACAAATAGTGATTGGTTACACAACCCCGACAGTTCGAGGATTGTCTCAAGAATCCAACCCAGTCTGATCGAAGGTAAAGGACCAAGGCTTCAATAGGCCTAACAATACCACGTCCAATCACGTGCCTTTTTTGAATGCAGTGACTGATATTGAGGATTTCTTCCATGATATACAGCTCTGGAAAAAATCTAAATTTGACCCTAATTGAAAACCTCTGGAATGTGATCAAGAGTAAGATGGATGGTTACAAGCCATCAAACAAAGGTGAGCTGATGTATTTTTTTCACCAGGAGTGGTATGAAATCACCCAACATCAATGTGAAAGACTGGCAGAGAGCATGCCAAGACGCATGAAAGCCAATTATTATTATTCCACCAAATATTGATTTCTGAACTGTTAGTTCACACATTAAGTATTGTGTTGTTTATGAACAAATTTTCTCTGCATTATTCAAGGTCTGACATAACTGCACTTTTGTTGTTATTTTGACTAGTTGTCATTTTCTACAAATAAATACTCTGACAATGTTTTTATTTAGAATTTGGGAGAAATGTTGTCAGTTGTTTATTGAATCAAACAGAATTTTTCATTTTACATATACACATACCTATAAATTGTAAATCTAGGGGAACTTTCTTTTTGCAGTTGTCTCTTAATTTCTTCCAGTGCTCTATGTACCGGTAGTCACTAAATACAAATAGATTAACCAAGTTTCCATGCTGACATCGACCAACATGTTTTGGAAAAAATGTTTTTTTTATGTACCAAACTAAAAAGACTTGAGTACCAAACTATCACAGCTGATTACCATTATCTACCTGGCTGGAGGTAGCACATGTAGCTACATGTGATTGTGTAAATACTTGGAGGAACGAACATAAAATGAATGAAAATTCCTCACAGAATATGGCTAACACTGTTCTATTTGTGGTTGTATACTTTTTGGTGGAATTGTTTGGAAATAATGACCAAAATACTAGTTATAGTAATTGGTGATTGGCTAACTGGCTAATGACTTTGTTTTCTGGAGAGAATAGTCAGTCAAGTTGCATGGGAGTAGCCATTAGCTCCAATTTAGCCTATATTAATTGTGTAAATACCTGGAGGAACATATGTAAAATGAATGAAAGTGCCTCACAGAATACTGCTAACTAGGTTCTTTTTGGAGCCAGGGTGCTTGTATACGTTTCAGTGGAATTATTTGGAAATAACGACTGAAATACGAGTTATAGTAATCAGTGAATAGTAAACTTGCTAACGGCTTTTCTGGGGTTTTCATTCAACCACTCCGCCTGCCTGGTTGTAGCCATTAGCTCCAATGGAGCTATTTGTGATTGTGTAAACACTTGGTTGAACGGATGTAAAATGAAAAATAATCTGTGACAGGTTCTAGTTAAATATCTACCTAATGAAGCGATGTAGGGCATATACCCCTGGGAGGGTAATGTGCCCCGTAGTAAATAAAACAAATTGCAGCGTATAAAAGATATAAAACTGTAATTTTTTGTGAAGAAGCAACAACAAGTGGGACACAATCATGAAGTGGAACGAAATTTATTGGATATTTCAAACTTTTTTAACAAATAAAAAAATGACAAATTGGGCGAGCAAAATTATTCAGCCCCTTTACTTTCAGTGCAGCAAACTCTCTCCAGAAGTTCAGTGAGGATCTCTGAATGATCCACTGTTGACTTAAATGACTAATGATGATAAATAGAATCCACCTGTGTGTAATCAAGTCTCTGTATAAATACACCTGCTCTGTGATAGACTCAGAGGTCCGTTGAAAGCACAGAGAGCATCATGAAGAACAAGGAACACACCAGGCAGGTCCGAGATACTGTTGTGGAGAAGTTTAAAGCCGGATTTGGATATAGAAAGATTTCCCAAGCTTTACACATCCCAAGGAGCACTGTGCAAGCAATAATATTGAAATGGAAGGAGTATCAGACCACTGCAAATCTACCAAGACAAATACAGGACCATTCTGGAAGAAAACCTGATGGAGTCTGCAAAAGACTGATCTGAGACTGGGACAGAGATTTGTCTTCCAACTAAATAATGATCCAAAACATAAAGCAAAATCTACAGTGGAATGGTTCACAAATAAACATATCCAGGTGTTAGAATGGCCAAGTCAAAGTCCAGAACTGAATCCAAACAAGAATCTGTGGAAAGAACTGAAAACTGCTGTTCACAAACGCTCTCCATCCAACCTCACTGAGCTCGAGCTGTTTTGCAAGGAGGAATGGGCAAAAATTTCAGTCTCTCAATGTGAAAAACTGATAGAGACATACCCCAAGCGACTTACAGCTGTAATCGCAGCAAAAGGTGGCGCTACAAAGTATTAACATAATTTTGCACGCCCAATTTTTCAGTTTTTTATTTGTTAAAAAAGTTTGAAATATCCAATAAATTTAATTCCACTTCATGATTTTGTCCCACTTGTTGTTGATTCTTCACAAAAATTACAGTTTTATATTTTTATGTTTGAAGCCTGAAATGTGGCAAAAGGTTGAAAAGTGGGGCCGAATACTTTCGCAAGGCACTGTATATAAATCACTCAAAGGCCTAAGACCTTAATACATTGCAGATATGCTCATTGAATATAAACCCAACAGACCACTCAGATCATTAGGATTACATCAGCTAGAGATACCAAGGATTCACTCAAAACGCGGAGAATCTGCTTTTAGCTACTATGCCAGCCGCAGCTGGAACCAGCTCTCAGAAGAGATCAGATGTGCTCCAACAGTAGTCACCTTTAAATCCAGACTCAAAACACATCTGTTTAGCTACGCATTTACTGAATGAACACTGTGCTAAGTCCGAACTGATTGCATTATATGGTTCATTCAGTCTCTTTTACTATGTTCTATTTTTCTAATTGTTTTTTATTTTATTTTAATTGCTTTAATTTTATCTTTAATCTGTTTTAAATTTTTATGTTTTTCTGTTTATGTAAAGCACCTTGAATTGCCATTGTGTATGAAATGTGCTATATAATTAAACTTGCCTTGCCTTGCCCTGCCTTGCCTTGCCTATTAATGTCTGGACTGGAGTAAATGGAGTTAAATGTATTACACCCATTGTGAGAGACTATTCCATTTACTCCAATATGAGCCCATCCTCCTCAATTAAGATTCACCAGCCTCCACTGGTGTAATCCTTCCACATGTGTATTGACTAAAGGCTTCCATGTCAGACAGCAGTATGATAAGTATCAGAGAGTTTGGCAACATGTGTTTTGAGGAAGCACGTGGGTGCTCTTCACCAATATTCATCACCTGTTGAAAGAGTTGCAGAGTTGCCAACAAGGCAGGGGGAATTGGACACGACCCGTTGGATAGGAAGAAAAAATAAGGGAGTGGAAATTGTTTTTAAACATGGGAATTTCTTTTGAACATGGGGAAAAAGTGTCACTTTAAGGAGAGGATTTTGTTTGCCCTCATTTGCATAGAGCAGATTTAATAAAAAAACATACACAGTAGACAAGGTTAATTCCATGTACAGTATAAACAATTAGTGAGGTTGATTCCCTTTCTTGAATATAATCCATGTAATAATAAACATATGCATTATCATTGTTACATATTGAGTTCTGTGACATTCATTGATTTGAGTACCTCTAAAACATGTCCATACAGACGACATTGCTGATTTATAATAATGTATAAGCATTAAACATAATTGTTGAGCCCAAATAGCAACAAGCCCATATTTTCCCTTCATTTACTTTGTAACCACTGCCCGGTCCCAACCAGTTAGTTAGCTATTAAATGTCAAGCATTCCAGAAACCTCTATTCGCCGTAGTTCACTTCAGCAGTGGAACTTTCTTGTTTCGGTCATAAATACAGACATTTATCTTAACCCAGAGCTAGGAGGAATAAATTACATAGGTGTTTCTTAACATTAATATCATTTAAAGAAGAAACTTAATGCAGCAGGTTCAGATATTGACCCTCACATATTGGGAAAAGGCCTTAGTTGGTCTTTCGTGATTCTTTTGTGAGAGTTTTGGTCAGTTCAATTGATAAGTTAACCATCATCATAACACTGTTTCTAAGTCCTGAATTATACTTTTGTCTATAATTTGTCTATCTACAATGAGAAAGGCTTTTACACATTCACAACCATCGCTAATTGGTGACAGTATTGTTGACTGGACGGTGTCGTTTAATGTTAATTGTTCTTTAGAATTTCAATAAATAATTATTGGATATAACTGATCATTTGTCCATTCATACAAAAACCTAAATAAATATGAAGTACTGTAGTACAATCCACAGGAGAAGAGAAAGCACACAAACATTAAAGTTAACCACCAACCTGAAATGTTTAAGCCAAATTGATGTGGGTACACCTCACCTTATGGGAATGTTCCGCAAATTTACATTTTATGAAGTTGTATGAGATTAGAAGGTCCATCTCCACTTCTGCATCATAGTAGATACCATTAAAAATGTGTAGCCTATCAGAGGCAATATAGGAGGGAAGGACATACTGCCACTGGCCGACTAACAAACTGACATCTCATGGACCAATTCCTGGTCAAGGAGGACAGAACATGGAGGATTTGGAATGGAAAAAGCTAACTGCATCTCTGTTCAATTACACCAAAAACATCTTATTAAAAAAAACAAAAACTGATTGATGTTGGATCATAGGCCCTATTCAGTTCACATACAATACTATGGGTTTAAAGCATAATTCCAATAAAAGGAAGTGTGTTTATAAATCCCTCTTTGTAATCGTAAATTCAAAAAATACCCTCAAACTGATTGCCTGAAAAGGGCCCATGATGTTATCAGATTCAAAGATCGACTAGCCGGTATGTTTCAACTCTATTTGTTTTACATTTGGGTTATTCAGTAGAGCCACTTATAGTATTGAGTGCCTACATTTTTCCAATTCTTTTTTATTTAGCCCTCCGTGGAATTCAAACCGACAACCCTGGTATTGCAAGCACCATGCTTTTACCAAGTAAACTAAAGTACATGGGACCCTGTGTCATATGTCACAAGTCTATTCAGTGGAGTTGACAGAACTGGGCTCATGGCTAAAGTTCAACAGAATGAGAACACTTTTTTTACAGCACCAGTTAACACTTGTCCACTAATATCTGCTATAAAGACATTACATTTCACAGCAGTTTTCAAAAACAAAATGATATTGTGTCACAGATACAGAATCAAATGAAGCCACAATAATAGTTTTGCTTGTATGTCAGGGATTACAAATGTCCAACAAAATGGTGTACAATCTGACTCACTAGCCTCATAGAGAATCTGTATCTAAGCAACAATATTGCAACACTCAGAAAAAGTATGGCAAAATAATGGAGAGGAGAGAGAACCAGAAGTCCAAATTGCTGAAAGACATGATTATCCCCTAGTTCATGTTTCTGTAGCCTGGTCTTTCTGAAATGTTGCAATCATTCATTTTGCTGACTATGTTTTTTAAGGCGTCTCAATATGTTTTTAGTGTCATGCAGTGCAGATAGGCTGTCGGTCATTCAGACACATCAATTACACAATTAAAAATTAGGCCTGTCGCAATATGCAATAAGTCAATTAATCGCATGACAAATAAAAATGAGCTCAATAATTTATACGGCCGCAATATTTCCCATTTGCATGCTTGTTTGTTTTCTGTCTCTCTACCAAAAATACTTTTGTTTTGGTTGTGTGTGGTTTTTAATTTCCATTTAATTGACTGTTTTTGAGTGTGTTTGGTTATTATTCCAGTGCATTTTGTTAACAGAGACTGAGAGTAATTTTTTTGGTTTTTGGGTGTTGTTTGCCAGTTCCAGTGTTAAATATTCTTTAGAAACAAAAGTTTGTTCATCTTTGAAAAGGTGTACCTGCATAATTATGCCATTATCATTATATTAGATGAAAATGGTCTCAGAATGACAAAATCATTTATCGCAATAATTTCTGAGACCATTTATCTGAGACAAAATTTGTTATCATGACAACCCTACTAACAATCATGAAAACCGTATGCCAATCAGTGGAATAATTCCTAAAGGAATTTACTTCTGTCCCATAAATCCCACATCATTCCAAAAACAATGGGCAAGTGTTGGCACAGGTTAGTTACCGTAATAAAAATAATTAAAAATAAAGAATAAAAAATAAAATTCTGCCCTTTCATTTGTATTAGATAAGAACACTTGGGCTACTATCACTGTGTCAATTTCCGTTACAATTGCCTTTATATACGGTTTATAATGTCTTTCAGTAACCATTAGTAACAAACAATACTACCGTGCAAATTAATTTTCAGGACCATAGAAAGAATCGTAGGAAATAAAATAAGTAAACTGTGCAAATGTCCACAATTAGGCAACCCAGCCTGGCACACATTGACATGGCTGCCTCATACACATTAGATGTAGTGTCAGTTTCAGTGATGTCCAGGGTGACGCATGGTCTTTAAATTCCAAGGAGGAAAAAAGTGCAACATCTAAAAAATCTTTACTTGGTACAGTAGTATAGATGCTTTAACAGACCGCTACACACCCTAAGCCTACCCATCTTCTCTTGACTGACCTAAATGTCTGACACACATAACAGGTAAACAAAAGAAAAAGGAGTGATTCATGGAAAAGATCCAGGCCTGGATAATCCGTCCCAGTCTGTGTGACGCTGCGAGTCCAGATAGGTTAGTGGGAGCTGGAGTAACGCACAGTAACGTCAGGCAGTCTGGGGAATCAACAAGCACTGCACAGTGGTCTAGGCCTGCAATGAGGTTTTCACAGTCAGAGAGGCGAGTCCATCTAAACCAGGCCGTCCTCTCCGAGTGAAGAGAGACATGACGGACGGACAAAAGTTTCAGTGGGATGAAGCACTCATCCTCTACTATATCCCCTGTCTCTCGTTACTTCCTGCTGCTCTCTGAGCAGTGCTGGAACTGGGCGAAGCTAAGAAACACCTGCTCCAGTGAGATCTGGCTCACAGCGTAGTCATCGATGCTGTACTTCTCTTTAGCTGCCTCCAGGGTGCCAAACACCTGCAAGGAAATTGGTGAGGTCAAGACCAGAAAATAAGTGAGAGGGAGAAAAATACCAATGTATGAGATTTAAATCCAAAAACTGTGAAATTAACAAGCGGATTAATTTGGTAATTATGAGGTGTACATCGGTAAAAACTTTGGTGTCAAGATTCATTACACTGTGTCTCCACTAGATGGTGGTCTTATACGGTTTATATGGCTCTGGTTTAAAACAGAGCCACATATAGAGAGAGTTAGCCTGGAAAAATCCAGACTCAAATCCGGAGGATATAAGGGTCTGGCTTTGAGTAATAAAAATAACCCAACTCGAGGGGCGGCACCAAGCATGCATTTATAAATCTCACTGTACGCAATTGAATAACACTACGACTTATCACCAGTGGTTTTTTGCAAAGCCCTTAAGGCGGAGCTAACTGGTAGATAAAACTGTTGCCATATCAGGTCAGCAAAACAGCAAAAACGTCTTTTTAAAAAAGGAATGATTCGAGCGCCGTCTACTGTTCCTCTTTTAGACAAAAAGCGAAGTCTAACTCGTTCATTGTAGTGGCCAAAGCCGTTTTAAACAACTGGTGTTCATCTATAGCATCCAATGACTTCAAGGTCGCAGAGCTGTCGTCATCTGTTTAACACGCCTCTGGCACGCCTATATCAGATACACCCATGTGATTGGTGCAGCTCGGCTACAAGGGCATAGTTAATGAGCAGAATTACTCGGTGCCAGAGTAACTTGCTGAGCAAATTCAAATTGTGCTCTCGCGAGAACTCTGGATTTCCAAGGTAAGAGAGAGTATGGCCAACTAGGGAATCGAGTGTTCTCAGCTATCCCGTTATGCGATTGGTTTTTATGGACTTCAGGTTGGAGCCCAACATTCAGCTGATTCCATTGACATAGTACAGGGAATAGTGGAAAAATTTAATAAACTATTTAAAAAATGACATATATCACTGAAAAAATGCCTAACTGTTGCACGTTTGGCTGCAATGAAAGAAAGAAAAAATTCACAAGTTCCCCGTGAACCAGAAAGGCGAAAAGTGAGGGAGCTGTATGTGAAATGAATGTGTTTTTATAGGCTACACTATGGGAAGAGTTTATCGATGTCTGTTAATAATAATAATAATAATAAGTCTAACAATTTTCGCCATCGAGTAAGTTTAACCTGTCCTCGGCGATGGATGAACTACGAAAGGTTACGTCAGGACTCGGGATACTGAAGAGAAAAAGGTAAACACTGCTCAGAGACTTATAGGCGACGTGGTCACTCACTACAATGAGCATTTTTAGAGGCCCATTTACGATATAGAAGGTAAATATGCACTGAAATATTTCCGTAAGGGCCTTTGAAATATTAATTTAATAACATGATAATAACATGTATGTGCCTGTTTATATTGAAAATAAGCTATTTATATCAAGCTAGCATATCTGCCCCATAGGGTTACACTGTAGAGTCATCTGACGTTGGTCTCCAATATGGCGCCCATGATTTGAGTTGGCCAAACTCTATATATATATGGCTCTGGTTTAAATAACAGGTTGGCTGAATGCTCAAGAGAAATGGACAGGAAGTGGGCGGTTGGGGAAGAGAAATGGCGTACCTGTGCCCAGGTGAGCGTTTTGTCAGTCAAGTGGTAATGAACCATACCCTGGTGTTCATCTTTCAGCAAGCTTCCTGTCAAGAGAAACGAGGGATGTTAGGTCACCATCAGTGCAAGGGATTTTCTTCTCTAAAACTGCTTTCCAATACCATAGTCCACAATTATGAAATTGTCTGTAAAACCTGAACCTGTAAGTCATTTTAAATATCAGATCATTTGTTTTTAACAATAAATACTATTGAATTTATGTAACTTTTCATTCATTTATTTGGTCAGAGTGAATTTGACGGTAGAATTTTTTTTTTTAACATAATATTGTATTGAACACAGGAACAATACAAGGACAATATAACCAACTTCTGAAAATACACATTATTGTTATTTTGTACATAATAATTTGCATTGCTTGCTAATTATATATAGTGACATTTTTTTTGCAAATATTTTCAATATTTTGTATTATTAAGTGGATGTTCTCAACCAATGGATCAATAGACCTCAACAGTCCCGTCCCTCCTCCAGTTCCAGAAGTAAATTTCCCATTAATTTCTCCCGTAGACATCTGGAAAAATCTGCCTTAGGCTAACCAGCTACGACGTGACTCATAAGTAAACAACATTTGAAGTGGAAAAACCCCAGAAAATCTCAAAAAAGAGGTACACAGTCTTGTACCTTTTGATTTTTTGGATTTTCTGTTAGTTTTTTACTCGAAAGTATATGTTGTATGCTTATGAGTCATGTCGTAACAGGTTGGTCTAAGGCACATGTGTCAAACTGGTTCCACAGAGGGCCTAATGCATGCTGGTTTTTGATCTTTCCCTTCAAAAAGAGCCCAATTAAGACCTAGACTGCCAGGTGAGGGGAGATACTAACCAATTAGTGACCTACTCAAATCAGCCCTGTACAAGGTAAAAGCAAAAACCTGCATACACTAGGCCCTCCATGGAACCGGTTTGACACCAGTGGTCTAAGGCATGGTCTAAAACGCTTTATATACAGATTTTTCCAGATGTCTGTGGGAGTAATGAATGGGAAATTTACTTCCAGAACCAAAGGAGGGGCGGGACTGTTGAGGTCTATAAGGCCTGTTCGTAATGTTTACTAGTTCTGAAAGACAGTTTTTGTAGTTTTCAACAAAGTTACGTAGTGCAGGTTAAATTGGGATTGTTATTTGTAAATTAACCTTTTATTGTTAGTGCAATTGTATGGTTTTCATTTATACTTGTAATATATTTTGTTTTTACAAAATGTATGTTTTGTTTGCATTGTAGGTATTTTAAATTGTGACTGGGCGAAACTGTAAAAGAGACCTAGCTCTTGGTAAATCTTCTCTCTAAATAACGTAGAAATAAAAAATACAAGATAATGTAGAAATACAATGGTCCCTACCAAATAGTCTTTCACTGAGCAAAATAATTTAAAATGTCTTTCTGACATCGGTTCAACCAGAAATATATATTTTCTACTTTAACATTCTTCACTCAGTGGGCTAACAAAATTACAGGACCTTCTGTCCTTTTCCTGTGTAAACCAAACTGTTTGCCCAGTGGGATATGGATTTTGAGATGTGCATGTCTCTGACCTGGGAAGGTGCTCTCAATGAAGTCCTTGAAGAGGTGCAGGTCGCTGTCCGCCACCTCACTTTCTACTCGTACTTTAGCCAGCAGTGTGTAGCCGCTGCCAAATTTACTCTTTAGGTGCTGGGGACTGCCCAGACACTTAAACTGACCATTCACCATGACGGCCAGCCTGGTGCACAGGGCCTCACACTCCTCCATACTATAGAAAAAGTCCCGGAAAGGGTCAAAAGAGAAAGAAGAAAAAAAACACCAAGCATGAACAAGTGTTCTCAGTGAGTCTCTCCGTTCCTTCCTGTGGCTCTGGAATGACTGTACGACAAGTGAAATGATGATTATAGTGTGGTCAATGAAGAGTACGGTGTGTTAGTGTGCGAATATGTGTGTGTGCCTTGCTCACCTGTGAGAGGTGATGATAATGGCTTTGCCAGACTCTCTGGTGCGCGTCACCGCATCCCACAGCAGTCGCCTAGCGACCGGGTCCATGCCGGTGGATGGCTCGTCCAGAAAAATGACCGGAGGGCCACCAATCAGAGCCACTCCCGCACTCAACTTCCTCTTATTGCCTCCGCTGAAAGTAATCAGAGGGACGGGCGGGGGCAATTACAGATGGTAATAAGTAGAAAAAAAATCATGTAAGAACAGAAAGAGACAGAGCAAAAAAGCAAGGAAGGAGAGTTGGAGGAGGAGGAAAGGAAATTGTCTTGACATACAGTATCACTTGACATTCATAAGAATATATGTTCTGAAAGGGTAAGCTACTTCTGTACAAATATATATACACAGCAGATGCATACCAGTATGTACAATTGACGCCCTCCCAGAGTCTGTTCCTGGGAAGACATTTTAGCCCCAATTCCACTAAATGTTCTATGATTCATCCAGTTGTAAACACACTGATCTGGTTCCCACACACTTCCGCCCAATTTGCAGAGGATCTGGTGGAATCTCACTTACGGACGGTAGTCTACGTGGCCGTAGACTAGAAGGCTATCATTCAAATTCAGCACAACCGAACAATCAGTGAAAGTGAACTATCAATCTCCCACTACACACTCCCCCGTATCTCCTGACCACCGTATTGTTGATAAAAGACATGGTGCTTGCTCTTTTCAGGATGGCAGATTTTAATGGTGTTGTCTTTTCATCGAGGCCATGGCATTATCTAGGTAATAATGTCCTTTGTTGGTATGTAGTGATAACTGTCTGGGAAAGATATTAGTAAGTCGGTGTCCCGGTTTGCCCTCTGTCAGCATGTCATGTCGGTGGTTCCATTCCCCACTGACTCCACTTCGGGACTAGATATCTCTTTTCCCTTCATCAACCAACTGATGGTCCTGTCTTGTCTGTCATCATGCACACCAGGTTTCCATCCCTCCACTAGTGAATGTATTTAATCTTCCTCTGCTTGTTTCATGTCATTCATTGTTTGTATGGTGTGGTTGTGCCCAGTTAAGTTCCATTCTCTGCTACTAGAGTATTTATTGAGTGTTTTGATATGTTATGTATTGTTGTTTTCATCTTGTGATGGGCAAATTATGCTTTCTGAAGCCTTCCCTCAAACTGTGCCTAAAATGGTTCACTACCACAGGGTGAGCATCCGGTTTGGCAAATTGACGCAAATTATGAAGTGCCTTATACCTGCATTCTATCTAAATTCCAGCTAGGGGCGATACGTCTGGTTGCAAAAGAGCACGGTTTCTGTAATAGTCTATGAGAATGAGAGACATATAATACTTGATTTATTACTTGATTTATTATTTTCATAATGAGTATATGGTGTCAATCACTAGATTTAAGCCTTCTGCTATTTATTATGGTGTACATTTTTTTAATTATGGTCTTGTTGAATTTAAAATCGGCGATAAAGCAAAGGGGCGTTTAGGGCGTGATTATGGCGTTCAGTTGTACAACAAGACACTCAAAGGAGACTTTTTTCCGGTAAGTAACGTTACATTTTGTTTTACATTATGTTTTAATACTGTTTTTCGTTAGCATCCCAATTAATATCGGTTAGCTAGCTAGATTACTCCTCCCTCTTGTCTAAAATCGTCAGATCTGCAACCAAGATGTCTGCACCCGTAACTGCAAATTCGATGACCCAAATCAGATTTTAACAAACCAATGGGTAATGTCACACATGGCTCCATCCAGTAATTATACAATCAATGTTCACCATTCAAAGCTTTTTAACACAGTACTCTTCAGTGACACCTGTTGGTTAAACAATATAGCACCATGTTTAAGGTATACATAGACTGTTTTGCAATCCGTTTCTCAGAACTACAAGACATGAGCGATTTAAATTTATATTAAGTTAGAAGTTGTGGTTCGCATCCTACCCCTGTTTTATACTTTTGACCATCAGGTTGGTTATGTAGTGAAATACTGTACATCGGGTCTATAATTGTGACGTCCTCTAGCCGCAGTACCTCAAACCACCACAACAAGTCACCATCACAATTCCTAAGAATCCAGGTAACGCAAACGCATCCCACCAGTGCGCTCGCAATCACCGGAATTCTGAGCACCTGTGTTCCTCCCTGTATATGCCTGCCTATTCATTCAGGTCTTTGTGGGGGAGAGTAGGTAGTGGGGTGGGTGGGTGGGTGGGGGGTGTTTTATGAGCTAGGGCGTGGGGTGGTTGGGAGGTGTTGACTGGGGGGGGGGCGTGGCCGGCCTCGCTCTCCGGTGCTGTTGGTGGCGGTGTATGCACCTTTAGTTGGTTGCGATCCACCATTAAACCCAAAGAAGAAGAAGAAGAAGAAGCAGGTCTTTGTGAGGTATTGATTGTCTTCCGAGCCTTTGTACTGAGCCTGTTATTCATATATCTAAATATCAAGCCTGTTGTGACCTGCTTCTGCCTTTTGGACTACGTTTCTGTATCTTGCCTTGCTGTACCTTTGCCAGTGTTATTCTGTGTACCGACTATTGCCTGTCTCATCTCTACGACTCCTGGATCCTGGTATTGTGCCTGCATTAGTTACCCATTGTGTATCGACCTCTGCCTGTCTGATTTCACCTTCTGCTTAGCTGACATTAAATACCTAAATGCTCTGCGTTTAATTGGAAGCCTGTGTGGTCTGAGTTTCTGCCTGTTTTAATCTAATTCAAGATGCTGGAGACAAAATCTTATCATGGTGACGATTAAAAGGAATTAGTGAAATTAAGATACTTTGGTTACAAAAAGTAAATGTAACTACAACACCTGGATGTGGTTTTGGGCTGATCTACCGAGCTCTACCAACTGAGCTATTGTTCAAGTGATGTTCAAATAATGTGTCTGATGGCGGTCAGTATTTCAAACCAACTGTTCCCTAAAAACAAAACGTCGATACCTTGGTGAGGATGTCCACATGACCAAATGAAGCTTTGAACATCATCAATCAAGTGTCAAAGCTCAGGTATCAATTACCCCATCACTAGTAATTCATTCAACTTTGTGCCATATTATAAGTAAAGCTGCCATTGAGATACACGCCTGCCTCCTGCCTACTTCAACTCTAAAACATGACCATAGGACATATTGTTTACTATTAATTTTCTGCCGACAGTGCATAATTTGTAAATTCACTTAGGCCGAATGGAACAAATAGAAAAAAAGAT
This sequence comes from Umbra pygmaea, assembly GCA_016801145.1. Classification (NCBI taxonomy): domain Eukaryota; kingdom Metazoa; phylum Chordata; class Actinopteri; order Esociformes; family Umbridae; genus Umbra; species Umbra pygmaea. The sequence continues at coordinate 15,837 of JACXGM010007899.1, read as the reverse complement.
GAAAACACCCCTCAATACAACCTTTCACATTACAGCCACACTGTGCCAGTCCTCATCCATCACGGTACAGATAGTGTACACATCTACAAAACTCCCACTGGGTAGTGCACCATATTGGTATATATTGAAGAATATCTAGTACTCATCCGGGACAAAGCTCAAATGAAGAAATTCAACAGCCAATGTTTGTTGTTTTCTTTACATACCGTATTTTCTCAAATAAAAACCGGGGCCTTTAATTACCTCTACTGCAGAAGGTAACTGGCTTTTATTTGAAGCAGGCTTTTGTTAGAGGCAGGCCTTTATGTTTAGTCCTTGTTCCAGTTTGCTCTTTTATTGGTGTATTACGTTGTTAACACAATCTCAACACTTCTTGTAACCGTTCCAATTAGTTGTTAAAAATTCCGTCCCTTGCACTGAATGGGAGCCGTGTTACTTCCAATGTACTTACTGCCATCTACCTGTACGTTGCTACAAACAACACCAGGCTAAGTAAAGCATAGAACTGCAATGACTGAAATACCGGCAGGACACTAATACTTAGCGATCATTCCTGCTCCCGCGAGCCACCATTCCGTACATTTTCCACCCAACCCCAGTTGCAATTTGCAACTACCCTGAGTTAGTGTTTCATCCTAGTAATAAGTAGCTTCACCTGTGCTAAATTAGGTTTGGAACAAAAAACGAAGGAATGGCGGCTCGCAGGAGCAGATGAGTACCATAATCCAGAAAAAACAAAGTGTTGAAAATAGCATGAATATATTGTTGAATCTATTATATTAAAGTGGTAGAAATGTACATTACGCTTAACTGGAATGCACATTACATGAAAGGCACCTAGGAGGCACACAAATTTTTCTGTGGCCGTTATTTGTATTGACCACGCCCCCGGCCACTATCAAAGGCCCGGCGTTTAATTGACTACTGGTTTTTATTTGAGAAAATACGGTACATTGATGCATTTCCTTGAGGATTCTAATTGAAAAAAAAAAAGTATGCACTTATGCCATAATTACATAAAAATAGTAATGGGTATAATGATTTTAATAATTGTATTTCTAACTATCCTATTTCAACAGGAATTGCGGAATTCACAGGTCCTTCTTTGATAACTGTCATGAATTTTAGACATTGCTATTGTGTGTAACAAATCACTATATTGTGCAGGAAAGATTATGGTATATGAATCAGTTTATTTTTTAAATGTCAAGAAATACACTACCGTTCAAAAGTTTGGGGTCACTCAAGAAATATCTATGTTTTTATTAAAATTCATACCTTAATTCACCATGAATGAAGGTATCAATTTCTATCAAAACACATGCATATTCCTGAGTGACCCCAAACTTTTTAACAGTAGTGTAGGTTTTATAGCCTTATAAGTATGTTTCTATTTGCTGCCTCAAAAATACCACCAGCCTTTTTCCCGGGAATTAAGCTAGTGTTAAGCTACACAACACTGTATATACTTAGTACTTAAACAGTCCAGTAGCCAAGCAGAGACATTCGTTTTAGCTCTGGATGTTTTTGGTCTAGACCTCAGTATTTTAAGGCTTACGAGCACAGCTAGCATGTTGTCAATGAAACAACGCTTCATTTTCAACTGAGCGCTTCATTCATTAAATTTGCAAAGGATAGTTATGAAACTCATCAGTAGTAATGATAATTTCGTCTGTACAGAAAAAAAGTTTTACCTTGGATTTCCAACAATATTTCTGTGTTTGACCTTCTAAGAAGTTTCAAGTTCAGTAGCGTACCAACTACGCTGACACCTGCAAATCAAGACAACACCAACCTGGAAAAAGTGTTGCAGCCACGGTTGCCAGGTTTTAGGGAATTTCAGGACTCAAAACCATGGAAAGTGCTTATAAACTAGTTAAATTTCTTTATGCACAACAGAGGTGACATATTTTCCAAATACTTGTTTCGATAATTAAATGCATATTTAACTGACTTCCTTTACTCCCGCAGGAAATTCACTGACATGGCAACACTGGTTTCAGCTTGTAAGAAGATTCTGCGCTTTTACCATACATGACAGCTTTATATCAGTATGCAACATATTAGTGAGGAATAATAGGTAACTTCACTGAATTGTTATCCCTTTTATTTAAATGTTTACAGCATCGATGGCAAATAGTAAGTAGACATATCATGCCTGAGAGCCAGCGGATCAGGCCAAAAAAGGTCCCGGAACAAATCTCACAAATTCCTGCTTCGGCAGGATCCCCTTCAAATTAAGCACTGGCCGACTCTCGAAGACCTTAACACACACCTGCAGTGTTAATATTTGTTAAATTTGAAAGATGAAGTTTGCTTTCATAAATCACTATGTCAATGCCAAGTTCATCTGCGCTGCATGCCTGGGGACAAGGTTATAAACACAAACCGGCTCCCCAAACACTGTAACTACCTGTAGCTCCGGCATAGCTTGTCAGCATGGGGCTCCAACAGCAAGGACCGTAGAACGTTTTCCACGCAGCTCGGCACGTATTTCTCTGGTATCCCCCGGAGCCTAGCGTACATGCTCAATGTTTCTCTTCCCGTCATGTGATCAAGGACGGCATCAAATTGGGGGCAGTAGCCAATCCGTTGCTGTGCCTGCAAAGGGCAGGACATAAGTTGGTGTCAGGCGAGGTGCTTAAGGCCACTTCACAGTGCAGCAGAGGTGGATAACACTACCTTCACAGTGCATCAGATGTGGACAACACTACCTTCACAGTGCATCAGATGTGGACAACACTACCTTCACAGTGCATCAGAGATGGATAACACTACCTTCACAGTGCAGCAGAGGTGGACAACACTACCTTCACAGTGCATCAGAGGTGGACAACACTACCTTTACAGTGCATCAGAGGTGGATAACACTACCTTCACAGTGCATCAGAGGTGGACAACACTACCTTCACAGTGCATCAGAGGTGGACAACACTACCTTCACAGTGCATCAGATGTGGACAACACTACCTTCACAGTGCATCAGAGGTGGACAACACTACCTTCACAGTGCATCAGATGTGGACAACACTACCTTCACAGTGCATCAGAGATGGATAACACTACCTTCACAGTGCAGCAGAGGTGGACAACACTACCTTCACAGTGCATC
>JACXGM010007899.1:0-12625 GCA_016801145.1 Umbra pygmaea | reverse complement strand
AAACCCAGCAGGCCAAAACACTCCCCCTTCCCTACGGCCAGAGACAGTCTGTCTACTGCCAGGAAGGTTTCACCACTGCTGTACACCTGGAGGAGAGAGGCTGTGAGAGGGCAGAACAGAGAGAGAGACAGACAGACAGACAGACAGACAGACAGACAGACAGACAGACAGACAGACAGACAGACTGACAGACTGACAGACTGACAGACTGACAGACTGACAGACACTCCACACAAAGACCAGACAGACACTCCACACAAAGACCAGACAGACAGACAGACAGACAGACAGACAGACAGACATTCTACACAAAGACCAGACAGACAAAGAGAAAGGGCACACGGATACATATTCCCCACATACACAGGTGTACCTTGCTGAGCTCCTGCAGTATGAGGGGGCTCCCCATCATTGAGTCCACTATGGGCTGACAGTCTAGAACCCTCTTCCTCTCCTCCGCTACATCCCTGTCCTCTGGCAGTAGGGCAGCATCCCCTATGAGAGGCAGCTAAAAAACACACACACACACCTACTATTCCTGGGGTAGTTTTGTACAACTCACATAACATGCCTGTGGAAAAGTCTGAAGATTTTCTGGGAACATTCCTCACAAAGCAATACAGTAGATGGATTAGTTTCATCTCCCTTTGTGCACGCCTAGGGTAATGTCCTGGGTAATAAATGGATGCTCCATCCAACCAGGTCAATGGAGCTTTTTAAACAAATGCCATCCTTCCTACTCATCACCTGTTTTACTCACCTGTTTCCGCCCCCGGCCGAGGTGACTGAGGAAACGGTGGAGGGTTTTGACACACTGCAGCTCGATGACGAAGAGGAGGGTGATGAAGACCAGACCCTGCACTGACATGGCCAGCAGGAAACGGCCCACGCCTGGCTCTGACATGGAGAAGTAGTCCTCCTGGTAAGTGATGTCTGCAGAGAAGCATACACCCATCGTCTTTTTACTGTCATCACAGTTATCAAGTGGGCCCACAATATTACTCTAATAACAACAAATGAACAGAGCATCTAATGTCATTGTGTAACTTCCTAACTAGCATAACATTACAGATCTCTAACCATATCTGGTAATGCTTCCATACCTTAATATTTTAAATATATTGTGTATTTACTTTTGCCTGCCTACTGCCAGATGGCCAGGCTGCTGAATTTGCACACATCTTTGTTGGTTTCATACAACAGTTCAATCTAGCTGACAGATACAGAATGTGAACTTGGCTATACTACAGCTGAAATGCCTAGGAATGCTGTAATACAGTTCCTCTTGCTCTACGCGCTGCTCCCACGTGGCCCAGTTTACTCACTCCAGGCTTTGCAGACTCTCGTGGCGATCGGGTTAGACATGCAAAAGCTGAGGAGCTCGTAGTTTTGGTAGAACTGGCTGAAGGACATGCCCAGACAGTAGTTGGGAAAAAGCAGGAAAACCTTGTCCAGGATACGAGATAGGTCCAGGAGATTGAGCTCTGAAAAGCCAGAGAGAGAAGGAAGAGGGGGATCCAGGGTTAAGGATATTAATCAATTTGTTTCACATAAATACCAGTGTGTCATAATTTGATTGTGCAAAACCTCCACAACTCCAGTGTATCAAAGGTTTTTCAAACTACATAACAAAACCAGGCCAATGTTTACCGAGCTACCCTGCTAATTCATCCACTCCAAGGACAGTTACCGACCTAAAAGTACGGTAGTGTGTGTACGCTAATGTGGGATAGTCACACCTGGGATCGTCATGATGGTGACCGTGAGGAAGGTGGCGGTGCCACTGATGATGTTGAAGATGGTGAGACGGGTGTAGGCGGTGGCGGCCCTGGAGAACAAGAAGCTGAGCAGGTACATGAGGGGGATGACGGCCCAGCCGTAGAGAAGCAGGATCAACAGCACATCACCCAGGTGGTGATGAGATACGAACGCCTTGACCGCAAACGCCTGGAACACCACCTGTCGGAAACATGACCAACATGAAGTTAACTAGCCGGTCGCAAATCTGGACTGTAGGGTCCAACGCCATATGGATGGGCGAATCCCCATCATTTAATCAATCTGGATGGTATACCTACCAGCATGAGCACACAGGGAAGCAGGAAGTTCACCAGGTCCCAGAGAAGTGCGGAGAACCAGAAGTTGGAGAGGTAGACGCCGCTCACCTGCTGCACATGTTTGGACTTGAGCGAGCGCTCTGTAACCAGGAGCAGGGCGAAGGTGCTGGACAGGGACGCCATGCCATACATAAGGTTGATGGCGATGGCGAAGCCTGTCTGACTTCTGTGGAAGGGGAGGCAGCTTGTAAATGGTGTACAAACCTGATTTCCACAATACAACCTTTTGACTTGGCAAATGTGCTGTTAATTTAGGCAAGTAAAAGTTTGAGAACTAGGTGAATGTCTTTCTCCTATCAAAATACCTTCCTAACCTCCTCTTGATCTGTGACGTAGCTGGTCTGTAAATCCATGACTCAAGCCTATAATCCTCTATGCATCTGTCCCATTGAACCAGCAGCCAGCCCGTTGGAAGGCTTATTGACTAGGGCTCCATTCAAATGTAGATTTAGGTTACTATTCCTGATTTAGCCTGAATTAAAATTATGTTTAGTGGCAGGACTAGATGTGTTCACTCTCTGGCTTTTTATCTAAGAACAGAACAACAAGGTTAATGTAAAAAGATAAGCCAACAACAGTAAGAAAGCTTTTCCAGAGCGCCCAACTAAACTTTTCTTCTTGTTGTGGTTTGAGATAATGTCACACTGAGTTCAATCAATATCCTGTCCTATTCTCAAAGCGGCTCAAGATACTGTCACACTGAAAATAGAACCGGGTGTGGACAGAATGAAGAGTGGTTCACGATAGTGTCACACTGTGTTCGATCAATATCCTGTTCTCTTGGTTTCCTTTTCGTCCTAGACCTCTTCTCTCAAACAGCCCCCTGGAAACCCACCTCAGTGTTACCCTGCCCAGCTCTCACTCTCTCCTCACCATTTTTCTACCCGTGCAACACACCCTCTGCCAAAAAACCCTGACCCCCACTCACTCGGTCATCAGACTCTGGGCGCTCTCTGACATGTTACGCGGCATGGGCATGTTGCCCGTCATAATGGAGGCGTTGGGCCCGGCCAGCATCTTGAACAAGGCGTTGTCAGCCATCATCAGTGCCGTGGCAACCGTGTGGTAGCCCTGGTTGTTGAAGTAGGCCGTGACCTCTGTGATCTGCCCCTTTCTACCGCGGAAGGCAGCACCCACCACGCAGCGCTCGTTGAATGCCCCGCCTTCTTCCTCTGCTTTGGTGAGTACGTACTCTGTGAAGTCTGGAGAGGAAGAGTGGAACTTTTTCAACTATGTGGTCAAAACTGGGTCTCAACTGGTTGGCTGCAATCTGAAATTGGGTGATTAGGAATGGGTTGTGGTTGTCCAAATGAATATGAATGACAAAGAATTTGACAATTTAAACAGATAACAGACTAAACACACTGAAAAAAAAACATCGACTACAGAATGTTGAATATACTACATGTGCACTGTGTAGAACTTTGCAGAGTGAATACAGAACTACACTGCTCAAAACAGTAAGGGAACGTACAATTATCAAAGTATAACACCAAGTAAATTAAACTTTAGGAATATCAATCTGTCCACTTAGGAAGCATATGCGATTGTGAAACAATGTCACCTGTTTTGGTTAAAATAAAAGTGACAACAGGTGCACCGGAGAAGCAACAGCAAGACAACCCCAAAAAAGGGAATGGTTTCGCAGATGGTGGCAACAGACAATTGCTCTCTCCTTATTCTTCCTGACTGATTTTTCAGTTTAGCATTTTGCTACTGTCCTTGTCACTACTGGTAGCATGAGGAGGTACCTGCAGCCAGTTCAGGTTGCAAAGGTAGACCAGCTCCTTCATGATGGCACATCCATACCTGCTGTCGACAGGAAGGTTTGCTGTGTCTCTCAGTACAGTCTCAAGGCATGGAGGAAATACCAGGAGATGGGCCATTGCATGAGGAGACTTGGAGAGGGCCGTCAGAGGGCATCAACCCAGCAGCAGGACTGATATTTGCTCCTTTGTGTGAGGAGGAACAGGAGGAGCACTGCCAGAGCCCTACAAAATGACCTCCAGCGGGCTACTGGTATGCATGTTTCTAACCAAACAGAAACTGAATCCATGAGAAAGGCATGAGAGACTGATTTCCTCCCTTTGGGACCTGTGCTCACAGCACATCACCATGCAGCTCGATTGGTAGTCTTGTGTGGCCAGACCATGGGTGACAAAACAAGGTCTGGTAAAAATGCAAATTTTTTGCACATTTAGAAGTAGATGAAAAAAGATATCTTCAGAAAAAAAAGAGTGTTCTCTTCAGAAAAACAACTTTTACAACCAATCATAAGTTTGGGTAGAAGGTGCGGAAATGTCCACAGGAATTGCGCTCATGCTTTTACGAAGCAGTAGTGGGAAAGGCAGTGTCGTCCCTTTCCTTGTTAAATGTGCTCAAATTTTCCAGACGTCTATACAGTAGCCATTCAAAGACTGCGGAAGTTGCCATCTTGCTTGCAAGACTACTCGATTAGCATTTGCCAGAGAGCACCAGAATTGGCAGGTATGCGATTGGTTCCCCGTTTTCTTCACAGATGAGTGCAGGTTCATACTGAGGAGTGGCAGTGGCTCAGTGGTTTATGAAGGTAGTCTAGAAGGTTGGTGGTTCAATCCCCGATTCCACTTGACCTAGTGGGGGGGTGTCCATGAGCAAGACACCTTAACCCAGCTGCTCCCGACGAGCTGGCTGGCGCCTTGCGTGGCTGACACCGCCGTCGGTGTATGAATGAGTGTATGAATCTGAGGCACTGTAAAGTGCTTTGGTGGCCATTGGTCAGAAAAAAAAACACTATATAAATGCAGTCAATTTACCATGTGACAGATGTGAAAGAGTCTGTAGACACTGTTGTCAACTCTATCTTAAGAGACATATGCTGGAGTGTGTAGGCAGTTCCAGGAGGATGAAGGCATTGACGCCATTGACTGACCCTCACATTCCCCAGACCTGAATCCAATTGCTGTTGCTTAACTGCTGCTTAGCTGTTTCATGGCCAGGCATGTTTCATTCTCTCATTAGTTCATTTAAAAGTAGGCAGTGTGTAGACTGCCTAAAGTGTGGACTTTGTATTCAAAATATGTTGCTTGTTAACAGGCAATATGATGTTCAAAGAGCTGACACTGTCAGTGAAGCAAGCAAACACATCTGAAAGATAGCAAACAAATTATGTGTGGCCAAATCACCTGTACACTTCAGAGGTATAATGACCTGAAGCATACTGTGAAAGCAACTCAATACCTTTTTAAGGCAAAGAAGTGGAATGTTCTTCAATCACCTGACCTGAATACTCACAATTTAATTCCTGATTATGTCCAATTAGTTTTAAGACCAAATAATTGGGGCGCTATGAACGTATAAAAAAGTTGTAATGCCTAGATAGTTCATAAAATATATATTTTTTAAATAATAAGATGAAAGTCTACAGTTAAAGCACATCTTGATTGTTTCTTCTTAAATCCATTGTTGTGGAGTACAGAGCTATAATGATTACAATTGTGTATTTTTTAAATGGACTGTACTTTTTTATATATAGTTTGTTAAATATCAAGAAATACAATCTGTACAGCATTTGAAAGCTGGTCACTTGAAAGAGAAAGTAGTTCCATTGTCAACAAATAGCACCTTTGAACATAAGGACATACGCCAAATTGAATTACTGAGGTAATAATGTTGTTTCCTTGTATAATTGTAAAATGTACTGTCAATATACAGCAGTATATGAAGAAAATGCCCAAATAATTAAAAATATTAGCCAAGCTGTAACTGAGAACCTGTATCGATTTGGTTAAAAGCAGCTAAACAAGTAGAGACTATTGTGACATCCAGTGTCATGCAAATACGGACTAGAAAGCTGTGTGTCTAGCTGAAACATGGTCACCCATATATGTTGACACTTACCACTGATACTAACGTCCTGGGCCTTCTGGGCAGCCAACTGTGAGGAATAGAGCTGTGATAGTGCAATGGCTAGAGGCCCCTTGCCGGGTTCCAGGGCCACAGGCACTGTGGTTGGGCCGTAATGGGCCAGCTCCAGACGCAGCTGGGGAGAGTTGTGGTGACCAGGGAGGACCCTGGCCACGACCAGGGCCAGCACGGTAAACACCAGAGGAACACAAAACTGGGCCACCATCACCTTCCAGTTCCTCCAGCTATAGAAGGCCCGTTTCAGGAACATGGCGTAGAACTGCTGCATGTACAGTCTTGCCTGGATGGAAGGAGGCAAGGGAGGCAAGGAGGGAGTAATAAACATGTCATTTCATTATAAGAGGTAAAGATTTAGAGGTGATATCTTGCTAAAGAATTATTAATGACAGAGCAAATGTGTACATTCCTCTAACCCAGACAAAAAAATGTCCTTCTCACCCCCAGGGGCGTCAGACTGGGGGTAAAACCAATACTGATTACCAGGGCCCAAGGGGAGAGAGGGCCCTTGAAAAGTCTGGAATATATTTTATTTTAGGATATGGGGGCCTATCAGGACTGCCTATGCATAGGGCCCAGGATCTTGTGCTACGCCCCTGCTCACCCCAGTGTTGAGCTTGATGTTGGAACAGTCCTCAGAGATGAGCGTTCCGCTGTCAGTGAAGTCTGTGACGTCCGTCATTCCGCTGGTACTGCTGGCATCATCCGTGGTCCAGTCATTGGAGCGTCGCTCGTGTTGGTACTGCAGGGCAGGAAGCTGGATGGCCTGGATGTCCAGGCTGGAGTCCACCAACTTCCCCACTCTGGAAGGCAAACATAGGATGTATTTTTTTCGCATGATCCTTTTTCCAGCACTGATTTTGTCCATTCACTGTTTCAAATATTGAATGATTTTACTACTGAGTTGTGGTTGTTTCACAGTTTCTTTTAAATGTCTGCACTCACTCTATGTTGATCTAGATAAGAGCGTCTGCTAAATAACACAAATGCATGTGCCTGATTGTTGTTCTGCCATGTTTGTTCTTAATTTGGCTTGCCTCGTAAAATAAATAACTAAAAGCTCATCCAAGCTTACATGATTCAAATTGTCACTCTTCTGGGAAAGCTTTCCACAACATTTTGGAGTGTGCAATTTGTGCCCCTTCATCCAAAATAGCATTGGTGAGGTCAGGCATTGCGGTTGGATAAGAAGGCCTAGCTCACAATCGCTGTTCCAATACATCCCAAAAGTGTTCAATGGTGTTGAGGTCTGGGCTCTGTGCAGGCCACTCCTCTTTGTATCCTATAGCATTAAGATGACCGTTTACTGGAACAGTCCCAGACCATTATCCCTCCTAAACCAAACTTTAGAGTAGGCGCTATGTATTCATGAACGGTAGGGATAGCATTCTCCTTACATCCGCCACACCCAGATTCAACCATCAGACTAACAGGTAGTGACCCAATGCTTGGAATTGCGCATGTTAACACACTGTAAAAAATGTTTCTAGTTGTAGTTAAAACGGCTGAAAAACAACTAACATATACAACCTCAATTCTGAAAAAGTTGAGACAGTGTGGGACAAAGAAATTTAGTTTATTGAGTCATTTAAGGCTTTCCGGTTATCGAGTTTTATGTATTTTCAAATTTGTGCTTCATTAATATTTGTTTTCACGTGTTTCATGGATACATTAAAATCTGTTTTTTTTGGTGCATTAAATTTTAATAACACAAATTAGATACCTCCGTTTTTTCAAACAGGTGGTTTGAAGTTTAATAAAACAAGGGATTTGTGTTAGCTACTGTAAGTCTAATATTGTAGCCTACATTATCTGTACTGGCCACTTATTGTCACACTGCTCATCACAGAAGAACATCGCCTGGTGTCCATGAATAATCTTCTCTTTATTTGCCTGCTCGTCAGTAACAGTTTCCCCCATACATCGTTGTGTTTATATAGGCTAAATCTTAAATGCCATTCAAACTAAAATATCTGAACTTTTAAGCAAAGCATAAATAACAGTTGAGGTAAAATTATTTAAACCTTGAAGGACAATTCACTCACCGCTAAACAGGTGTCTTTGCATTCTCATTTGTCACAACTTCTGTGCAACTGTCAGTCAACTCCCTAATCAGCTAGCAAACGTTACATGTTCTGCATGACTGTCCCTTGTGACAGCTAGCAAACGTTACATGTTCTGCATGACTGTCCCTTGTGACAGCTAGCAAACGTTACATGTTCTGCATGACTGTCCCTTGTGACAGCTAGCAAACGTTACATGTTCTGCATGACTGTCCCTTGTGACAGCTAGCAAATGTTACATGTTCTGCATGACTGTCCCTTGTGACAGCTAGCAAAGGTTACATGTTCTGCATGACTGTCCCTTGTGACAGCTAGCAAACGTTACATGTTCTGCATGACTGTCCCTTGTGACAGCAAGTTTGATTCTAGCCTACCATACTGTACCTACAGTATTATTTAGTTAGAAATGTGTTGAAATAAATTACCTTGAGGACCTATGTGATTCACAGTTTTGAGAATTGATACATACTACTGTGAAATAATACAAAAACATAAAAACTGTTGTGGTTATATCTTTACCATGAACGAAAATATTCTGGCCTCTTCTGTGTTTTTAAAATGAAACCCGATATGTTTTTTTTTTAAATCAGACAATTTCAACACACTGCAACACACTCCAAAAACGTTGGGGCAGTCGACTGTTTACCACTGTGTCCCATGGTTCCATTATGGACACTGACATGTGTTTTCTGTTCTCCCCTCTGTGTACCGTATTTCCAATATGATTTTTACCCTGTGTGAACTGTTTTGTTTTAGTTACTGCTCTGTTCAGTCATGGTCTAGTCAAGTTTCATTCATCCTATAGATTCCTTGATTGAATCTTTAAAAATAAAAAATGGATTTTCCTCCCTTCCCAATTCCCTCTAATCTTGCCTTGTCAGCAGTTTAGCAACTCCTGTTTGTCTTATGTCTAGCTGTATATGTCCGTGCGCCAGCGTTAAATCTATTTAGTGTTTGCCACTCAAGGCTACTTTCAAGTTGTATAGTATGTGCTTCTCGAATTAAAACTGTGTCCTCAACCAATCAATATTACATTATGTAACACCACCTTTTTTTTGAGAAAACTAATTAAGCATTTGGACACTGAAGACACTAGTTGGTTAAGTTTAACAAGTGGAATTTTCCCTCAATTCATCCATTATGCATGTCCTCAGATGCACAATGCGCCACACATTCTCAATCGGAGACAGGTCAGTACTCCATGCTAGCACCCGCAATCTCTGCTTGCAATCCAGGCAGAATGTGGTTTGGCATTGTCCTGCTGGAAAATTAAGGGATGTCCCTGGAAAAAACGACATCTGGGTGGCAGCATATGTTGCTTTAAAATGTGTACATATCTTCATGCATTAACTGTGCCCTCACAGATGCAAGATGTCCCATGCTATGTCTGGAATACCTTGGTAAACATTTGTCAGTCAACACCATTCACTTCTGCATCCACAGATGCAAATTAAGACTTTACTAAACAAAGCAGAAGCCATACCTCAACAGAATCACCACTGACTTCTCTGGGCTTGGTCTCAGATGAGATTGACAGTATTACAGTAGAATGGTGATTTGTGGTCAGCATTTCAAATTTTTATGAACAAAACAGCCATTGTATTCTCCAGGCCAAAAAGGAAAAGGACCATCCAAGATGTTGCCAGCGTCAGGTCCAAAAGCCAGTGTAAGTCATGGTATGTGGGTGTGTAGGCCTGTTTGCGGCTGGAGCACCACCTTCCGGGGGGCTTCTGGCACGTTCCCCCCTGGCTGTCCAATGTGAGTGTTGTCATTGTGTCTTACGTTTATGGATCTACTACAAGCCTTGCAAGACGCATCATTTTTTTTAAATGTTGTTCTGTTTTTGTTTTACTGAGCCCACCAGCGTGTATTCATGAGTTGCCTCCTGTTAAAGCATCTCAGTCTTCCTGTGTGCTATAATAAAGAAAAGATAATGTTACACCTGCAGTCTGACTGCTGTATACTCAGATCATCACACAGTGTTATGATTAAACAAACTTATTTTGAGACAGGTATGAAGTTGTTTGGTGGTTTGAGTTTTGGTAGTGAAATTAACTGTTTGGCCAAGATGCATGTTGGTAATGCATCTGCATTATATGTATGAAGCATTTTGAAAAAGTGGGTTCAGTATTGACCGATGCTTGTTAGCAACTTTTAAAAAAAGTTACAATATGCATGTAACAATTTTGTTCCCTCAATTGGTCAAGAAGTTTGTCTAAAAGAATATACAGCACTTTTTCATACTGCATGACATCTAGATGGAATGATTACGTAAGGAAGTAGCCTTTGTGTGTGATTTGGATGCTGAAATCTCTCAAAGCTTCACACCGCAGGAGGGCATCTATTGTACACAACACAAAGGAGTACATGTATCTGAAAGCACTGAATGAAAGAGCACGTGTGTGTGTGTGTTTGTGTGAGTGTGTACGTGTGAGTGTGTGTTTATCTGAGTGTGTGAGTGTGTGCGTGTGTGTGTGTTTATGTGAGTGTGTGCGTGTGAGTGAGTGCACATCAGAGTTTCTCTTTCAATGGGCTGACGACAAAAACTGATGAAAGGTAGGCCGCATCCAGATGAGATTCTCCCCATATATTCTCAAGGAGGTTCTAACATTGGTAGAAGTAATATAATCTATCAAGGAACTAAAATGGAAAAAGGACCCAGGTCTCTGCAGCAGAATGTGATTTATAATGAATAAGAGGCCACATATGTAGTAAGATGAAAAGAGGCATAAATGACTGGGCCACGTAAGTGTATATCACCGGTATTAAATTAGGTGAATTTCAGAAGATGCAGGAGCAGCAGCAGAACTAATGATGATGGTCCAACCCTTGAAATAGCTAAATGAAATTCATTATAAAAGCAGGGCCATGAGTAGTACAGCTGAAAATGGAAATGACGAGGAAGGTTTTTAGTACCAAACAGTGTAGTATGCTTGATCTGGTACAAAAAAAGAGCTTTCCATGTATTTGAAAAGAAACCCATGAAAAAGGACTGCTGGCAATGCTGTTCACAAGGTAAAAATGGGAGGTCATGAATGGTTATTGACTGGGAAACAGATGGACTCACAGCATGACGTGGAAATAATGATGCCTGAAATCTGACATGGTGGTAGTAACTGCTACAGTGCTGTACAGACATCTGGTTTGGAGCCTTTTGCAGCTGTTTTGGTGGGTGGTTAATGTGTGTCTATGCATGTAAAACCCTGCCGGTACATAGCTACATTCAACACTAAAATAACTGCCACCCAGAATCAAGGGATAGAATGATTTACGTCAATCAACCAAAATGACACATTTCTACAATGATACATGTATCTCCCAAAATATTTAGTTTTAGTAATCTATTTTCTCAGGTCCTTCAATAGGGTGTTCTATAGGGATGGGAGAAAAAATCGATACAGCAATATATTGCAATACTAGTATCGATTCTCAAACCCAAAAATCTATATTTTGTTAGTATTCTTTTAGTAATTAAAGCAGTCAAAAGATCGCCAAAAATGCTAATAAATATGGGCATAATTCTCTAGAACACATTCATCCGTCTATATCGTATATATTTAGTTTACATTTGCTGAAATCACTCTGTTCTGTCAGAATAATATACAGTTCAATGTAAGGCAGTTTATGCATTCCTCACCGTCTCCCTGCTCAGATACTAACGACGAGATGGCAAACATCAATAGATTCACATGCATTGGTTTAATTCAAATGACCGCACCATGCATTGTGGGATATATATGCCAAGCAACAGCTTGACAATATAAAGGAGATTGGTTGGCCATCTCCTTTTTTGAGTATCACTGTTGCAGACAGGATACTGGCAACAATTTTTTTTCCATGTTCGACTTTTTAATACCTATATTAATAGTGCAGTTTGTTTGAGTGATCTTAAAAATATATAACTGTTTCAAATGCTAATACTGCCTTTTTGTTATTGTGTTTTAAGGTCAAACCGTAGCCTACATAGCCAGCCAGAGGATCATGTTTGGTAAACTACTATAGGCTTAATGAATAGTCAGTGATATATCATATGTACTGTACAATCACCTAAAGGATTATTAGGAACACCCGGTCAATTTCTCATTAATGCAATTATCTACTCAACCAATCACATGGCAGTTGCTTCAATGCATTTAGGGGTGTGGTCCTGTGTGTATGAATATGTGTGCCATGTTGGGTGGATTACCTTTTCAGTGTAATCATGACAAACATTTTACCCATATAAGTTCTAGTAATAACACTTAGAGTAAGTTTTAGGCAAATGATTGCCATGCTTTTATTATATTTAATTTCATTTTTTTGATTATATTAAATGTTTTTGCTGATTTTCTTTAGGTGCATGTTCTAATTAAGAAAAGCAGAAAATCACAATATTGATTCTTAATACATTCAGAATCGCTAGACTCGCTACTCGCAATATGTATAAGAATTGGCACACAAGTTTTGTGACAAAATCGTATCGCAAGCTCCCTTGCAATTCCCAGCCCTAGTGTTCTACCAGCACAGGTCCTTCAATAGGGTGTTCTACCAGCACAGGTCCTT
>JACXGM010007898.1:19738-29948 GCA_016801145.1 Umbra pygmaea | reverse complement strand
CATCCCCGACCTCCACCCTAGCAAAAACTATGCTATTTACATGCTACGTCATGATCTACTAATGTTCATATTGAACGTTATTCGAGTGTTCAATTTAGTTCCCTACAAACGTAATTGACCCTCTCATACGTTCATATTTGACTAATTTCGGTTTTACAAAATAGTTCCCTCAGAACGTATTTAATGTGATTTAGGGCTGCTTTTTACACGATTCCAAGGGCGTATGAACAAGTTTGATATTGGGGGGGGGCACGCCATATATTTTCTTTTACAAACTGTTCTTATTATTGCGGGGGACCACATTGCGTGTCTGTAACATTGGGGGGGACATGCCCCCCCCCGTCACCCCCGTTCCTACGCCCTTGCACGACTCCATCACCTATTATTGTCTGTCCAAAAGATTGCACTGAATTATCAGGTCCAGTTGATTTCCCTTCATTATTAGTATGTGTATTTAAGGCCTGTGAATTCTTTTTTGTTGGGTATTGTTTGAGTGTACAGTAAATCTGTGTTTTGTGAAGATTATATTATACTGAATTACCTTTTGCCCATTGTGGCTTGTTTCGTTTGTGTATGAGTATTTTCCGTATTAAAAACTTGTTTGCTTTCAGTATTTACAATTTTTCTCACTCCTTTTTACACCAATGTGGAACATTACATTTGAGAACCACTGTCCTAGCTTATCACTGCATTGATAAAAAAGTTGAAATATTTTTTGTCCAGCGGGGTCGGCGTGGCGTAGTCAGCTTATTAGCATGACAGTCTACATCAGAATGGTTATGGGTTCCAACCTGACCATTGGTTCTCTGACTTTCCTTTTGCCTCCTGCGCAAGGCATCGTAAATTAGCAGGATGTAACCAAGGTAATAGGTATGGATGAAGTTAAGTTTATAATGTATAGAATATACACTACTACTTCTATCAGTAATGCTAATCTACTGCTGCAGCTACTACTACTACCTGTACTACTAATATGTTACTACTGCTGCTATTTCAACTAATGCTATTACTAATACTACTGCTACTACTACTACTACTACTACTACTACTACTACTACTACTACTACTACTACTCCTACTACTGATACTACTAATCTTCGGCTACTACTACTACTGCTGCTACTAATCTACTACTACTACTACTACAACAACGACTGATACTGCTAATACTATTCCAACTCCTACTCCTACTACTACTCCTACTACTACTACTACTACTACTATGATGACAACGATGATTAATACTGCTACTACTCCTACTACTGATCCTACTAATCTTCTACTACTACTACTACAACGATTTATACTGCTAATACTACTACTACTACTACTCTTATGATGACGACAATGATTAATACTGCTACTACTCCTACTACTGATACTACTAATCTTCTGCTAATTTCTGCTACTAATCTACTACTAGTACTATAACGACTGATACTGCTAATACTAAAACAACTACTACTACTACTACTACTACTACTGCTACTACCACTACCTCACTGCAACTATTAGTACTACTGTGGATTCCACTACTACTAATACCAATACTTTTGTTTGTATTTATTGACATGGAGGTCTCATTCAAAAACATTAATAGATATTGAGTTCATAATAATATGATTTTAAATCATTTTTTTCTTTTAGAAAATTAGAAACCTGGAACCGATTGCATTTTCGGTCAAATTAAAGCATCCTTACTGTTACTGGTCGACCCTAAAAATCATTGTCTGTTTGCTGAATGCTCAACCTGTTCTCTGCGCCAGCTTCTTGTGAGCATTATCCTCTTTTTTGTTATTTTTTTCAATTAGAGTCAATTGACCTGACAGAATGGCTGGCAATTAAGTGATTTTGGAAATGGTTCTGGGCTAATTTTCGTGAGCTTGTCAGCTGTATTTTATGAAGCCTTCCCCCACCTAGTCTGAGTACCCGTCTCTTTAGCTAACATAAAGAGAATGATACCCAAGCCGTCCCCCAACCCTTAGCCTCTCTCTGCTCCATAATAGCTTGTCATTTCAAAATCTTTATCCTCGGTTTCCTTCTCAATAAATTGCAATTACAGGAAGTTGTTAGGGGTTGCTTAAACGTCCCACTTTTTGTACCATCGGAGAGGTTTTGTAATTGACTGTGGAGAGAGGAGGAGAGGCCTGGAGAGGAAGAGGGGGTCTTTATGCTCATGGAGCAGGAGCATCATCAGGCTTTATGTGAAAACTTCGTAAGCACTGACTCTCCTGGATTCTCAATCAACCACAGGACACTCTCTCTTCCTACTATAAGTATTTAAGGATATGGCTCATGTCAATCTCACCAAAGAACTTCCTGATTTCCGAGTTTTTTTCTGTCGAATTCTGAGGTTATTTTTGTCCACTGAAAACTATAACTACAACAGTTTTTATTTTATTTCACTATGCACATGGAGAACTGGTTATCCTTGGACCCAATCAAGCAACCTATTGTGCCAGCACCCCAGTAGATAGAGCCATTGAAAGTATAGTCAAAAGAAGAAATGGTCAGTAGTTTATAGGTGGGTTAAGATGTGAGATTTCAAAGAGGGTAAAGATTTTGTTAAAAAAACAAAAGATGATCAGTGACACTGCCTGTTATTTAATGTTAGACACTGTCATTGCATACTGTACATGGAAGTGTTTCATATTGAACTGTCTTTGTGGGATGATATTTAAATATGACATGCTATCTAATGCATTATATTACTGTCCTCTGATGACTTAACATGATATAGGCAGAATGTATCTATATATTGTTATTTTACCCTGAAATTGTATGAATGCAAACCCTACATTGGTAGGGAAATTAGTACTGTTATAAATGTTGTTCAGCTGAGTAACTAACTCACTACCAACTGATACTAGCAGCTTCACAAAAAATAATGACATCTCTTAAAAATGATAGCAAAAATAAAAATAATGTCTGGCTGTAGGTAAACTGTTGGGTTAAAGACTTTTTCACCAAGAAAACATCAACAATATTGACAAACAGGGATTTGATTTAAGATTTACCTTAAGTTCCTGCAAACAGATTTAAGAGCGGGAATAGGTTCACAAGACTATATCACCTAGGAAAACTTTTTCCATTTGCCAAACTGCTTCGGTTCTATCCCGTCACCCTTTGCCAGATGCAGAGGCAGATCAGAGCAGAGGAAATCGACGTATTATCTGACGTGGGGCAATGTGGCACTCCCCTGTCTGGTGTGTTGTAAAGCAGACAGCGTTGTGGCATGTGCCCTCTGTTCCCCCGTATCAATCCCCCCCACACCTCCACAGTCACATCCATCAAATTCACACCCGTGCCCAGGCAGCGGGCGCACGCTCAATGTCTCCTCATAAAATATGCAAATGATCTCCAAATGAAATACCTTTTTCCCCCCTCTCGTCCTAGTCTCCGGGAGCCTGAAAGCCTTCCATCATCGAGCGAGCATTCTCCCTACTAATCATCTCGCTTGGTAATAACTCCAGCCCAACATCTGCTTTCCTCCATAACACTTCACTAATTTTTCCCTCATTTCATCGCGCATCATTCCCTCCCAACACAATCTACATGTATTAGGTCCTAATGACTTAGCGGTTAAAAGCAAATAGATGCCAAGGGACAACCCCCCCCACACACACACACACACACCACTACCACTGTCTCATCACCGCAACTATGCCACCCCATACCCACCCATCCCCCCAGACAAGCTCTGCCACCCAACTCTGGCTACTCAAGATAAATTGGGCACGGTGAGAAGAGAAGAGAGTTCTATCAATCACATTAAATGCTCAGGCGTCTGTTATCAGAAAGTGTGGTTGACACCCCATCCAGTCCCCCTGGGTGAAGCAGGGGATGAGAGCACAGGAAGTTTGTTAATGCTCTGTGGATGATATTATGTATTGCTGTAGTGGGTGGGGGGGGTGACAAGGGGAAAGAGAGAGAGAGAGCAAGGGGCGTTTCTAACAAGCAGACAATAGGTTATAACTGCTCTCTCATTAGAAAAGGTCCTGTGGTCCTCTCCCTCAGGCTTCAGCTGTGTGTGCGCATCTCCGTTAGTAACACGGTTAAGAACACACCGTAAGATTGCTCCATAGCTTTAAATGTTGCAGATGGGGCTAGCCAATTGCACAGCGCAAATAGTCAGAAAGCCTATGAGGGCGAACTAGTTGGAGCCCAGTGAGGGGCAGAGGAGGGACAGGTACTCACTAAGCAGCCATGTGACTTCCTGATCGCATGTACGTGTGATGTGTACGCAGAGTGCATACGGTGGGGCTGCGTGCTTCTCCTCAGTCAAGTGCAAAGAAATTCAATACCACTCTGTTTCAATGGGAACTTTGTTTCGCAGCATGCCTCAACATTTTCACTTGACATTACACAGTCAAGACATGTTTAGGGCAATGAAAGAAAGATTTTCGCCTGCAAACACAATTTCATTTTTTTATGATCTCATTTCGAGATGCGTAAGTATACCAATACTGTGCCCTAATGGTTTTCCTTGCTGTGCTAAATACAGTTAGAAATGAATAATGTTCCTAAACAGCCATTAAAAATACCACTGAAATAATCACTCCGCTGGATAGAGCCACTGATAGGATTGAGGGAAATTATCGTAATGTCATTTTCATTTTCTCTAAATCACTCTGATGAGAAAGAGGGAAAGGATGAGAGAGAAGGGATAAAGAGTTTTATATTTCCAATAATTTTAATCAGTAGTAGAAAACTATATGCAAATATGGTCACCCGCTGCAAGAGTAGTACAGCATGTGTACAATGTCTGCATAGTTCATTTGGCACTGTCGATCTCCCCTCTTCAAACCAGCACAACATGTTGATGCTGAGTTTGATTGTAACGTTTTATTTTATAAGGCAAAATAAACACGGGGAGAAACACAAATAAACACACACGCACGCACGAACACACACAGTCAGTGGGATCAACATATAAATAATTCAGTGAGCTATGACAGCAGATGTTGGGATGTAGCGGGTGATTCTGTGGTGGTCTCTGAGCTTTAACTTTTGATCAGGAATTCAAAAACAGGCCCTCTGTGGCAGCCAGACACCAGAATGAGGGAGTCAGAGTCTTCGTCACAAATTTTCCTTTCCTGGTGCACTACATTTGGGTAGTAGGGCTCTGGTCAAAAGGAATAGGGTACCATTTGCAAGCCTTTTGTCCTCTTCTCTTAGTCACTTACTACTTTGTTCACAGATTGATGCTTCACCAAGCATGTCCTTGGTATTTTGTCTTTATCAAAATGACAAATTATTTCTTATATATTGCATTACTTTTTACAAGGCCCAGTATGACTGGTCAAATGTAGGACTATACTGTATAGGGGATGATGTGTCAGTTTGGATGTTTACTGCTGGTAAAGTGAAGACCAGTATTAGGTAGAATGAACAGTGGATGGACTGTACTAGAACATAGTGAGGGGACTGTACATGTTCATGCTGTATTTATGTACCTTTGGTATAGTTGTCAGCGCCACTGTTAAACCCATGTGTAAAAACCCATTAACCAGGTTATATGTAATTTGCAGCAAGATTTAAGCACACAATGGAAATCCACTAAAACACCCCACACTAGATTGGGGACTTTGGTCAATAGATGTGTGTGTTGCTGTTTTACTAACAGAGAAAAACTGATAATAATCTAGTGTACTCTATGTACATTCATCAATGTAACATCCATGAGAAACTTACTGGCTTCTCAAACATGTTGTGACTCTTAACATTATAAAACATGTACAAAACAAATCAGACTATAGAAGGATTTTTGCGGATGGACGGTGAGCTGTGAAGATGTGGTTTAACTGTGGGGAAATGGTTGCTATATTAACTTGGAAACCCATTGGATCGCAAAAACCATCCAATATGTTTAGTTCAACTTCAATCATATCTGCAACTAGTCCTAATGTTGTATTCTGTATATCACTGTAAAAATAAAATAATCAAAATGAACATTCATAAATCCCCTATGTTGTATTGCTGGCTTTTTAAAACCTGTTTTTGTTCCTTATTATTATGATCCCTTATTGTTATTTTCACTCACTGGTATGTTTTGTGAGAGGAGAAGAGAAACAAAGGGATTTAACCATACTTATCTGGCAATTCAAAGTCCCCTATCCGCCAGTCTCTCGCCCAGACACCTTTTTCATACACGACTGAACCATTCATATTCCATCTGTTCCACCGCTCACTCTTTGGGGAGGCTGTCAATCTCAGGAAACCATGTGACAACGGCGGAGGGAGGGAGGGAAGGAAGGAAGGAGGAGAAGGGGAAGAGGAGTTGAGGAGATGTTCGGTGTTACACAGCTCACCACTGCTGAACTCCAGGGACCATTCTACGGGCTCATGTCCTGGGGAGAGAAAAGAGTGAGGGATGGGAATGTGGAGAGAAGAAAGAATGAAGAAAGAATGGAAGGAAAATTAAGGAAGAGACAAAGGTAGTTACTGAAACACCTTGTGATTCTCTTTTTGCCCCTTCTCTCTTCCACTGCAATGCTAGGGCCTTGGCACAAGGTTTTCACTTTACCTGCAATTACATCTGCATTTCTGTGCAAAAAAAAGCAAACACTAACAAACAACCAAGAGCGAGATATGCAGATGAAGTAACAGAGGGAGCGGTAGGTGGATGGTGATAGGGGAAGGGTTGGAGGGGGTGTTGTGTTGCATAGCGGCATGACCAGGAGGCAGCGTGAAGACACATCTGCCACAGTATTAACTTTCTGCTCTCAGGGACCTGGGTGACCAGAGGCAGCCGCTGGGCCAGATACTGCTGGGTCGCTAGGCTATTGCTGTTTGGGTCTCTGGTCTCTGTTCAGCCATTTTGGATTAGATGGGGAAAAACCACTGGATTGTTGCATTGTTAGCCGGCTGACATCTGGTGTCTATTCAGCCATTTTGGATCAGCTACAAAGATTAGCTACATGTCAACCATCCGAATAGACCTAGCAGACTCCAAACATTACCCTATATGGAATCCATGCCTAACAAGCAATATGTCTAAACAGTTAAAAGTTATGTCTAATAATACAGACATTTGAATAACAAATCATATAATAATGCTAATTGTACATTCTGGACGAAATGTGGTTTTGATCCCTGGTCAGGGCAGTTCATTACTGTTTAAGTGAATCCAACTGAGAGCTTGTCTCCAGTGGGCAAATCCTCTAAACAGCTACAGTACACTCTAATGTCATTACGGTCACTTTGGTCTGGGAGACACCTCTGTGGCTCAAATCAATCTGTCCTGTGGACCAGAGAGACCCAGATGTGTTCTCCGGCCATATGGCTGGACCACGGGGACACTGTCCTCGGCTCCCAGGGACGAGAGGCCTGGCTGGGGCCTGAATACTGACCCAAAGGCCCAGAAGCCCTGGAGGCCTGGAATACCGCTGGCTGACAATATGGTGCTGCATGTAAACACTCAGAGGACCCACACTGGCCCTGATACTCATCGCTCGGCCCCAAAGGAACTCCTGGTCACTAGGCAGCAATTTTCACTGCAGCTGTTAGGGCTGTTGTTGTTGTTGTTGTTTATTAGAGTGGCATCTCTCTCTTTCTCTGTCCATCCCATTACATCACCTTACTCTCTTGCATCCCTCTCTCCATCCTGCAGGGCATGAATGCAGTGTAATGAATTAATGAAGAACACAGAGGTAATTAAACGAGTAGGCGACACAGATTCTGGGAGGCGGATCAGGGACAGGAGGGCCACATACATTGAGCCCTGGAGCCCTCCTCCTACACGACCCCCCACCCCCACAACCCTGCAGGCAGACAGGGCTTGATTGGCCTGCTGGGCATGGAGAGGGCACAGTGGGAGGAGCGCAGGGCACCCCAGGGAGACAGAGAGTGAGAGAAGAGGGGAGGATGCAGACCTCACCTGTGGCCCCGGAGCTGAGCAACCCTCCCCGCCTCTTCCCTCCACCCCAGGCTGTTGGGTCATGCAGTGAGGCTCAAATACCCCCACGGGTGGGGGACTGGGGGGGCAGGGGAAAATAACTGATGGAGAGAGGTGAGGGCATTAGGGAGCGAGGGATTGCAGGGCGAGGGTTGGCAGGCAGAGGGGGTACTTCCAGGGATTACTGGCTCACGCTGGCACACTGGGGTGCGGCCTTGATGGACGTCTGCTGGTTCAGCTACCCACCCCACCACCCAACACTTGGCCTTTCAGTAGACTTTATGCTCCCTTGCAAACCAAGGGTAACTCAATACTGTACCATGTTACAGGTTAGCATAATACTGTACCATGTTACAGGTTAGCGTAATACTGTACCATGTTACAGGTTAGCATAACACTGTACCATGTTACAGGTTAGCATAATACTGTACCATGTTACAGGTTAGCATAATACTGTACCATGTTACAGGTTAAAGGACAATTCCGGCGCAAAATGAACCTGGGGTTAAAAACACATTGCTACCGAGTCTCTGGGATATGTTTTCATGCTAATCGAATGTGCCCCGTTTTAGTGCGAACTGATAATTACCTTATAACACTGGTTGTGAGGGCACATTTGTAGTAAAAATATATCACTATTATAGACCACTAACAGAGCCTAAAAATAGCACCACACTTCCACAGTAGCATAACGAGAGTCCCTACATGCTAACCGAAGCATAGAGAACTTTTATAAGTGTACAGACAGTTTATTTGAAATATACTTGAAGATACATTACCGTTCATGTCTACAAGGAAAACCGACTCGATCAGTCAAACCACAAACTCTGTGCTACGTGAGCTGAACTGTAAGCAAATTGTGTTTTTGCATTGCCAGCTGTAAGTCTTGATCATTGATCTGCATGAATGAACGCAAAACCTCTTGCCATTGAAGATTTCAAGTCAAAGGTGAAACTTACAATTAGTGTTAATGGTAGAATTGGGATTAGGTATTTTCACTACAGGCTATGTGTCACACAATCCCAGTATGGGATAGTGTGGCAGTGGACTGAGATATTAATTCATTGTATGAATATGTTTAGTGTGTGTATTGTGTTTCTTATATATATATACATGGTTTATGTTGAATGAAAGTGTATGTACTGTTGTTTTGGTTTATCTGAATGAATATGTATTATTAAATTTGTGTATATGGTAAGCTAGCACCACCTTCTGGACTCCATTAGCAAGACAGGACTTGATTTGATGGAAATCATTTCAGCTGGTTAGATCTAACTGCCGATTACTTTCAGCTGCTGTTTATGAGTAGACTAGGGCTTTATAAGCTCTGGGGTCCAGAGGGCTCTGTGCTTCACTGATGATTGTTCAGTTTGGCTTGCTGACATCCAGGAGGATGTACCTTACTTTATGGAAGTAGTGTGATTTCTGTATGGGTAGTTTGAAGTTTAGGTATACGCTCTGTACATTTCTTATGTGTTCTATGCTCTAGTATTTCGTATTTCTTAAATCTACATAAGTTGTACAAACTCGCTACCTTCTGCCATTATCTTACATTGTACTATCTTGGATCATTTAATAATTAAAACTACAAACCTATGTGCCTTGCCTTATCTGCCTTCCTCCACACAACAGCCAATCTGTAACACTGGCCTTCATTTATCAAACATGCGTAGAAACCAGCGTAGATCTGAGCGCAGAAATCAGATTTACTCAGGTGTGATTTACAAAAAATGTTATCACTCCATTTCCAGGTGTTAATAAATCAGACGGTTGAAATCAATCGTAATTTATATATCACGCCCACAAATATGCACGGGTTAGAGGCCTCGTCCTTAGAATTTACGACATGGAAAAGCGGCACAGAAAAGGAATTACTCAGAGATAGAAATAGAGACGCTCAGGTCTCAGATGGCGGCCAACCGCTTGGTTTTACTTTGAAGCTTAAAATCAGGCATCAATGGATCAAGGAAAAACGCGGTGTGGACTGAGGTTACTGCTACAGTCATTGAAAGCGATAAACGAGAACCCGAAGTGCATTTGAAATAAATGAATTATTTTCACTAAACATTCCACATTGTATTTTTTTAAGTAGCTTTCTTACCCAAAGATAGCACTTACTATATTAAAAGCGCAGATTTACTGTAGATCCTGTTTCCTTCGTAGAGCCCCCAATGTTGGCTTTTGTGGCCACGGATCTTCATTAAATGGCACTCCAGCGCAATATTTTGGAGAACCCCGCATGCCATAATTGTGTTGCAGGCCTGCTCTGGGGTGTATAGCAGAGTGCCCCCCCCCCCCCCCCCCCCCCCCCCC
>JACXGM010007898.1:0-19638 GCA_016801145.1 Umbra pygmaea | reverse complement strand
AAGAACTATGTAGAACTATTATAATAATTGAACCAGGGTGTTACTCACCAGAGAGATTACTCCAGCCATGCAGTGCGCCCTCCCTCGCCTTTTTCTAACACTGCAGTTTTGAAAAATAAGAGTAGCGTGTCCCCCCAGGCCACCGGGCTACCTTATTCAGAACAAAAATCCTGGCATCACATATGATCTAAACGTTGATTGAATGAAAGTTTTTGCAATTGATAAATGCATAATCATTCATCAATGGTGGCTACAGATGCAGTACAATCAATTGCCGCAATCACATTTGGAAATCCAGCCATCTCATAAAACTGTTTTTTTAATCACAGTTTGCTGAGCATCATCATATGAATATACCTGGCAGAAAGGGACTTGATAGCGGCCGAAACTGCTGGCATACTTCGACTAATTGTGTGATAAACCAGACCTGCCCTTGATCTCTCGCTGAAACGTCCCGGTGGCCAAAAACCCCAAGGAAGAGATTTAGGTAATCTAAAAGAGCCAGATCTGCAATTGCTTCGACTTCAGGACTGCCAAAGCGCTTGTTTAAATAGGCAACTGAATAAACATTTCTAGGCCATCTCAAAGTGAAAGGGGGAATAAAAAACATGTGCTGTACAATGAATTCATAATTCTGAAATGTAATTTGCAATATGGGTTAGTTGCGATGCACACACATTCATCAATGATCACTGGTACAACAATTCACTGAACCGGGTGGTTATACCATGAACACCGCTAGTCACACTGGAAAACTTGCGTTACGTTCAAATTGATAAATGCCTTGCTTTGCGTAGGAATCCACGTACGTCCGTCCTACGCCTGTTTTAGGTCATACGCACGTTTGATAAATGAGGGCCACTATGTTAAGTAGTTTAGGTTACGTTTAAAGGTTAGGTATGGGTTAAGGATAGGATTAGGTTTATGCTTGTCTGTTTTATTCAGGTACTGTCGTTTGTTTCTGTGTTTCCTGTGATATCAGATTAGTAGAGATTTGACTAGCAGAATGGAATCCCTTGGAGGGACCATTGGGTCAATGGAAATTATTATATTTGCATTTGAGATTTATTTTTCACCCATTTATTTTTCACTAAATTAAATATTGGTTGCATTATTCCTACGGAACATATGTTTGTTAAAATCTTCATCTATCTTCCTGTCTTCCAATCTACTCACAATGACAATCATATTTTTCCATCAATATGCAAATAGCCTTTGCACTTCCTGTCTCACTTACTTCAATGGTAATCTGGGCCCTATTACTGACGGGCATGCTGGGCACATGCTCTGGCGCCTCAACCTTCATGGGGCCCCCAACTCAATTATTATTGTTTTCAGGGGAAGGTGCACAGGCCCCAAACAAATATGTATTAAGTGGCCCAAAAGACTCAAAGTCAGCCCTGTTTAGATGACATGAACAGAAGTTGCGAGTTGCAAGACAGTTGCTTTTAAACTGCAAGATTTTCAATCAGAGAACCTTATTGGCTCTCAGGAATTTGAAACATTCTTTTGTATTTTTTTTAGTAGATGGTTCTCACCTATGAGAACATTTAAAGGTTTGAGTACCTCTGACTTTTCAGTGATCTTCCCGAATCTCTGGAGACCTGTTTTAACCTACCTTTTCAGAAAGGCCACACAGATCATCCTAAGTTCACCCTGCTACCAACAAGATAGATGTTTTAGGAGCATCACAACCTGTACGCAGAGTCAGAAATTAAATTGTCCACCCCCCACGCCATCAGACTGTTAAAATGCCCATCTCCCTGCACTCTGATTTGCACTGTAGAACTCTATTGCACACTCACACACGAATTGACATGCCATGTAATTTAAATACATTTACTCTGCACATATTCAATCACACGCACTCTCCAGAAAAACACAGTCCCTTAAACACATAGTCACTAGAATATACATACACACACAGTGTTTCACCCAGTGACACAAGCATTTTAGTACACCCACAACAACATCTGCTATAGTGTGTGCGTTAGCAATAAAAGGATGAAACGTTGCTGTAAAAATGGACAAATTAGAGACATCCTCTTTAACCAACACCTCTCCCTGAAGACCTGGTCTACCTTTCAGATGGCATGCTATTCCATTTACCTCACACATCCTGGGTAAATGTAGTGTGTTCTAAAGGGAATAGAGTACATGTGTCTTTACCTGTACCTGATCCCATAGGCCTCCTCACCTACTTACCTCCCTCCGCCCAGACCTCCCTACCTCCCTCCCCACGCCATCTTCATCGGCGTCCCCCCTCTGCTCTCAAATAAGCGGCTCCTCCTCCCGCTGCTTCTGAGATACTAGTGGGAATTGTCCGAGGCATGAGGTGGCAGGTACTGCCTTTTGTCAAACCGAGCGCTGGGAATTGTCCCGTTACTGCTCAGGTTATCTGTCTGGCAGAGAGGACCTTACAGTACACTATAACACACACACGCCCCAAGACACACACACGCCCCAACACACACACACACACACACTGTAACACAAACATACACCCATCTGGCTGTGTCAGTGCCGCTTTGTCCTCTCCTGTCCCAAGACACCATTTGTCGTCAGCGACCTCGAAGTTGGTTATGTAAACACAAATTTGGCCTAATTAACAGGAGATGGAAAGTGTCGTACTGGGACTGGTGCCTCTTATAGAGAGGGAGCAAGGGGGTTGGTCGGTCGGTTGACGTGACCCAGATGTACCATTGTATGGCCACAAAACTCAACACTGTCTGAATCACTATTGTCTTAGTTCACTATCCTGTCTTGATTTGCTATTCTGTAATGGGTCAAAATTCTTAATTGTGTTCACTATTCTGTATTGTTCACTTTTTGTCTTGGTTTAATATCCCGTATTGGTCCACTATTCTGTTTTGGTTCACTATTGTCTTTTTTTGTATTTCTTCTTAGTTGACTATTCTGTTTTGGTACAGAATTTCTTGCAACAGTCAGTTAAAAAACTATATAGTTAATAACTCCTAAATAGACACATTAATCAATTCAATCTAAAATCAAAATTATGGTGTCATCCGAAACCTCCAGTAAGTACATGGACAGCCGAAATGACTAAAACAAGGTTTACAGAAAAGAAAGAGAAAAACAGATGTGAAAATGATTGGCACAAAAATAAAATAAGTCAAAGGTGCAGACAAAGAGGTTGAAAAAAAGAGAGACAGAGACAGAGAGACACAGTGACAGAGAGACAGAGACAAAAGACACAGTGACAGAGAGACACAGAGACACAAAGACAGAGAGAAACAGAGACACAGAGACAAAGAGACACAAAGACAGACAGATGGAAACAGAGAGACAAAGACAAACAGAGACACAGAGACACAAGGACAGAGAGACACAGATACACAGAGGGACACATAGACACAAAGACACAGAGACACAGAGAGAGACACTGATACACAGGGACAGAGAGAAACAGAGACACAAAGAGACACAGAGACACAGAGTCACAAAGAGTCAGAGAGACACAGACACACAGAGATACAGTGACAGAGATACACAGAGACAGAGAAACATAGAGACACAGTAAAAGAGATACACAGAGGCAGAGAAACATAGAGACACAGTAAAAGAGAGACACAGAGACAGAGACACAGAGACACAGGCAAAAATAGAGCAAGCTATAAAAAAGAAAACACACAATAATGTGGTTCCCTGTACAGAGAAAACCAACCCTGGACAGGAAGTGAGGGAAGGAGTGTAGGAAAGATGAGGATGGGATGAAGAAAGGAGGACAGTGAATGAGGGATGAGGGAGGACAGGTTAGGAGTAATGAAGGAAGACAGAGAGTGTTGACGTGCAGAAATGCATAGATGACAATGAGAGGAGAACAGGTGTGCTGGGGGTTTGGTTAGTCCAGGGGACAGTCGAGGGACGGGGGAGATGGTATAGGTGTAGTTGAGAGGAGAAGAACGGGGGGTAGGTGGTGCGGGAGACTAGCTCATTAGAGAGCTTTTGCTTCTGCTAACTCACCTGCCCCCCGGGAACTGTCTAATCATCACAAAGGGACCAGAGTGCTTGTTAGAGCAGGATACGCCACACTTATTTACCTATTTACCCATCCTTCCATCCTTCTGTCCATCGCTTCATCTCTCCATCTTTCTCTCCATCCCTCATTTTACCATCAAGGGACCAGGAGGCAGTTAAAGTCAGATACACAGCACTTATTTCAGGTTTTACTCATCACTGTCCTTGTGTGATATGTCTCCCTTCATTTCTTCATCCTTCTATCCATTCCTTTACTTATAAATCTATCTTTATCCCTCTCATCATTCTTTCACGCATCCTTTTATCTTTTTAAAGCTCCCTTCTATTTCATCTTCATCCCCGTCTTCATCCCCATCTTCATCCACAACTCCATCCCCGTCTTTATCCCATCTTCATCCTCGTCTTCATCCCCGTCTTCATCTTCATCTTCATCATGTTTTCCATCCCTG
Source organism: Umbra pygmaea (assembly GCA_016801145.1). Lineage (NCBI taxonomy): Eukaryota > Metazoa > Chordata > Actinopteri > Esociformes > Umbridae > Umbra > Umbra pygmaea. The sequence continues at coordinate 15,190 of JACXGM010007898.1, read as the reverse complement.
TCTTTGTACATCTTCATCCCTTTCTTCATCCATCTTCATCCATGTCTTCATTCATCCTCATCCGTGTCTGTCGATCTTCATCCCTGTCTTCATCCCTTCTCTCATTTCTCTATCTCTGCCCCTTTTTCACATTAGACACTTAAATGGCACTGGACTTTTTTATGATTCACTCTTCAAAGCTAAGGTATTAGTTCACTTCAAACATTGCAAAGAACTTATGTAAGGAATGGTGTTGTTCTGTGTTACGAAAAGATTACTGTGATGAATTTCATGGATCTAATTCATGATCTTGGGCACTGACACAACACAGGGTTTTATAGTTGTTTTGTAGAATATTTAAACTGATTAAAGTATGGTGGCGTTAAATCAGAAAGTTTGTTTTTCTTGTACATATTTGTGACTTAAATGTATGGAGGACCAAGTCTGCCAAAACAATAAATAAATAAATATATGCATCAATAAATATATTTATACATAAAAATATACATCAAAATTGAAAAATATAAAATTATACATTTATTAATCAATATTATTTCCCTGTTTATTTATTTCCGTGATCATTTATTTAAGTTTTTATACATTTTTATATTCATTTATTTCCATATTCTTTTATTTCTGTATTTATTTATATCCGTATATACTTATTTCTGTATTTCCATATCCTTAAGCTAATGAGGAGGCTGTCAATCAAAGCATGTCACGGTGTCACCTTTTTCCCCATTGGTTGATCGGTATCAGAGTGTGAAGATCGATTTTACATGCCTAGATTACTACGTTAGTAGGCTTCATACAGTCTCTTGCCAGAGATTTGAGTCTTGGCTACCCTAGGTGAAAATGCTAGCTTTGATTATTATTTGATTATTAACTTTTTCGCGTGGATGGTCTGGCTGAAAGTTTATTGCAGTAAGTAGCATCTAACGACACAGAAGTTGACCCTGCAGTGTAGGAATTTTGGATGAAGTGTGATCATTGATATACGATTCCATTAATTCCGGAGCAGTCGGACGCCCTTCTCGTTGTAGCCTATCCATTTAATCAAAGAATAGAACCGCCAGTGCAATGTTCCTTTGTCGTGAAAACACACGCACACAAGCCCACCAAGTCACCCACACACACACACACAGAAACTAAGTTCGCCGGAGCGAGAGAGCAGCTACGTAGTTAACGGAGCACAACAGGTGACACCGAAGCCACAAAAAAACGCAACTAATCGGCACAGTTAGTTGGATTTTCTGTTTGTGACATTGCATCTCTTTTTGGGGTTGGTGAAAGAATCATTTATCCTACAAACCAACCCTGTGTTGTACCCTTGGTTCCTCCCCAGCTGCGTTTTTTACCTTTACAATCTGTTTCTATCACAGACCGGTTTCTATCTCCCGCTCTTGGCTTGCTTGCTATGGCTGAACGATTAAGTCCCGCCCTCTCATTAGCTTAAGAATGTAGAAATACGGAAATAAATATATATGGAAATAAATAAATACAGAAATAAAAGAATATGGAAATAAATGAATATAAAAACAAATAAATACAGAAATAAATGATCAGATAAATAAATAAATAAATAGGGAAATTATCTTGATTAATAAATGTATAATTTTATATTTGTATATTTTTATGTACATTATTATGTATAAATATTTTTGTTGACCCATATTTATTTATTTATTTATTATTTTAGCAGACTTGGTCCTCCATACAAATGTTGACTTAGCATTGCAATAATTGTCATATGATAAAACTATTTTTATTTACCATGTATTATTTTTGTTATTAAATATGATTTGTCAATTTCAATAGTTATCTTCCTGCATCTGCAAGCCAAGAAAAACATTTTCACAAAGCCGACATTGACTAACATTATCCATTGTGGAATATATATTGTAGAAAGGAATTGAGGTATGTAAGCACATTCATTTTTTAATAATCAGTCAATTTTATTTTACGTAAGTTAGTATATTAAACCAAATATGTAGTTGATTTTACATGATTTAGATTTTTTTTATACATTTTTCAAATAATATTTATTTATCTAGCAGTTTTTGTGTTAAATGTCTTTTTGAAGAATGGATTCATTTAATAAAATCTTACTTGACCTATTGACATGTTAATGGGTGAGACAGAATTTGTAATTCACAAGCAATTTCATTCAACATGGACTATATGCTGTAGCTTTTTCCACAATATATTCAAGATACACTCACCTAAAGGATTATTAGAAACACCATACTAATACTGTGTTTGACCACCTTTCACCTTCAGAGCTGCCTTAATTCTACGTGGCATTGATTCAACAAGGTGCTGAAAGCATTCTTTAGAAATGTTGGCCCATATTGATAGGATTAGCCTCTTGCAGTTGATGAAGATTTGTGGGATGCACATCCAGGGCACGAAGCTCCCGTTCCACCACATCCCAAAGATGCTCTATTGGGTTGAAATCTGGTGACTGTGGGGGACATTTTAGTACATTGAATTCATTGTCATGTTTAAGAAACCAATTTGAAATGATTCAAGCTTTGTGACATGGTGCATTATCCTGCTGGAAGTAGCCGTTAGAGGATGGGTACATGGTGGCCATAAAGGGATGGACATGGTCAGAAAAAATGCTCAGGTAGGCCGTGGCATTTAAACAATGCCCAATTGGCACTAAGGGGCCTAAAGTGTGCCAAAAAAACATCCCCCAAACCATTACACCACCACCACCAGCCTGCACAGTGGTAAACAGGCATGATGCATCCATGTTCTCATTCTGTTTATGCCAAATTCTGACTCTACCACTCTACCATCTGAATGTCTCAACAGAAATCAAGACTCATCAGACCAGGCAACATTTTTCCAGTTTTCAACTGTCCAATTTTTGTGTGCTCTTGCAAATTGTAGCCTCTTTTTCCTATTTGTAGTGGAGATGAGTTGTACTCGGTGGGGTCTTCTGCTGTTGTAGCCCATCCGCCTCATGGTTGTGCGTGTTGTTGCTTCACAAATGCTTTGCTGCATACCTTGGTTGTAACGAGTGGTTATTTCAGTCAAAGTTGCCCTTCTATCAGCTTGAAGCAGTCGGCCCATTCTCTGACCTTTAGCCTCAATAAGGCATTTTTCGCCCACAGGACTGCCGCATACTGGATGTTTTTACCTTTTCACACCATTCTTTGTAAATCCTAGAAATGGTTGTGCGTGAAAATCCCAGTAACTGAGCAGATCGTGAAATACTCAGACCGGCCCGTCTGGGACCAACAACCATGCCACACTCAAAATTGCTTAAATCACCTTTCTTTCCAATTCTGACATTGAGTTTGGAGTTCAGGAGATTGTCTTGACCAGGACCACACCCCTAAATGCATTAAAGCAACTGCCATGTGATTGGTTGAGTAGATCATTGCATTAAGAAGAAATTGAACGGGTGTTCCTAATAATCCTTTAGGTGAGTGTAAAAGCTGTTTGTCTCTTCACCTTCAATTGGATGTACCACATTTGGCTAATTCTAATGGAAGCTGGGACATGTACAAAACACACAACATACACATAAGCAAAAACACAGAAATGTTTGAGCACTGCAAACACACCACTCTACATAACAACAGTCGTTTGATGGTGCATTCATTACAGAAGACACCACATTGTATAGCAAGAGAAAAAAGAAAATAAGACAAATTGACACCATGTCATGTCAAATGGGAGACAACGGAGGCTTATGCATTCTTACACTCATTTTTCAAACATTAGGGCCCACTGGCCTCCAATTCTGTCTAATTACCAAATATTCTATACATCTGTCCCATTAAATAGGCATAATTGAAATAACACTGGTAGGCATGCCCCCCCCATGACTTAACATTGTATACGCTGCAGCGAGAGTGAGGGTGAGGGGGTAGGCAAGCAGATGGCATTCCAAATGGCGCCCTATTTCTCCCATAGTTCACTAGTGGGTCCTGGTCAAAAGTAGGGTGCTGAATAGGGTACCATTTGGTACACTGTGAACACAGAGAGGGCCTGATCACAGCTGGAGCTGCGTCAAGGATCATTTCCATTTTTAAAATGATTAATTTGAATTTAATATCTTAAATCAAAACCTAATTAATTTAGATACAATTTTGATGGTGCCCTGCTACTAATAGACATGCTGTTAATTAGATTCAGGCTAATGTGGATTCTTCCTCTTTTTTATTTTTTTTAAACATAATTAAAAGAAGATAGTTACCCATGTGAACCAATGTTGGTACAACCCTAAATAGAAGGTGGTGTAATGGTTGGGGTGTGTGTGTGTTGGGGTGGGTGGTGGATGAGAGGTCTGTAAATTGGAGGTATTGTTTCTTTCATGCAATAAGAAAAGCAATTTACATCACACTTGCTACTGTACACCATAAAAATATAAAATTGTAAAGACCAAGAATGTTTAATGAAACTAACAAAAATGCGCCAACTAACCTGAGATAAAAAAATTGAAAGTGTGCTTGTAAACCAAATGCAAGATTTTTTATTAACAGAAAGTTATTTTTCAAATAACAGAAATACTCTGAATCCCAACTGAATAGTAAACCTACTATATAAAAATATATTAAATTTGTTTCAATGTTTTGATAACTTTTCTTGTATATTGTTTTTTTTTTGACTGAATCAAACTTAAACTCTCACTATGTAACTTTTTTGAAAACTACAAACGAATACAAAAATGATGTTTTAGGACCAGTAAACGTTAGGAACTAACATATTGGATCCAGTCGTTGAAAATATCACCTTAAATAACACAATATATATAATATAATATATTTTTTAAATCTACTTAAAATCCAGGCCAAAAGTGGCCTGGAAAAATCCAGACCCAAATCCAGAACGATTTAGGGTCTGGGATCGAGTAATGTAAATGACTCAACTCGAGGGGCGGCACCGAGCGTGCATTTGAAAATCTCACTGTACGCAATTGGATAACACTACGACCAATCACCAGTGGGTTTTCACTAACCCTATGGCGGAGCTAACTGGTAGATTAAACCCTTGCCGTATCCGGTCTGCAAAACAGCAAACACGTCCTTCTTAAAAAGTAACGATTCGAGCGCCGTCTTCTGTTCCTCTTTTGGATAAAAAGCCAAGTCTAACTCGTTCATTGTAGCGGCCAAAGCAGTTTCAAACAACTGGTGTAGATCCATAGCGATCTTACAATGTTTACTAATGACTTGAGGTTGCACTCGCAGAGCTTTCGTCATCTGTTTAACACGCCTCTGGCCTGCAGCTCGGCTACAAGGGCATAGTTAATGAGCAGCATTACTCGGTGCCAGAGTAACTTGCTGAGAAAATTCAAATTGTGCTCTCGCGAGAACTCTGGATTTCCAGGGTAGGCCAAAAGGACAAATTAATGGAAAGTTACATATTGCCGCTTTAAAATGCAGCTAAAATATGTTATTAAAAATAATTGGCCAGGTCGTCATAGTAAATGGAATTGCTTCTTTATCTGCTTACCTGGTAAAATAAATATGAAATAAAAAAATATGAATTGCTCAGTCAATATTTTAGTCTGACAGATAATTTTTTTTTAGTAATCTCAGGATTGTGATTCAAACAGATAAGGTTCATAAGTATTATACCTCCCAGTATGATAAAGGCACATGGAAACATGCATTTTACAAAGTTCTTATTGGATGTTAGAAATTATACATTCTTGAAACCAGCCATGAATATTTGACCAGGCGGAATTGATGCCGCTTCTTTAAATTCCATGTTCAAAACCTTACTTTTGCAGAATGGACAACATTCTTCCATTCCTTTTTAATGGAAGCAAAGTTTATATCATTCATTTGCAAAGTTGTTTTTCTACAGTAAACTTCAGTTAAAAATAAAGTATTTAATTTAAACATCCAATTAAAAGTTAAAGAACTCTATTATGAAAATTCTACTGTCTGTATCCAACCAAAACGGTAAAATTTTAGTTATTAACTGATATCCATTGAGCGTTGCATTCATTTGCAGCAAAGGTAAAAACAATGCGTTTTAATCTATCAAGCATTCTAGTGCTGTTCCAAACTTATCTTCAAGTTGACTTTTGTTCAGAATTTTGTTTGCATTAAATTTAGCCATCTGAAACAGTGCACCCGAACTCGGTTCAATTAAAAGTACCTAGAGACTGACAGGTACTTTTTTGTCTCCTAAATGTGTTGCTTGTTTTCTATCTAATAGATACAGCCAAAACTAGAATGTCTTTGTGTTTAGTTTTTATCATTTCTTATGTTTGTGAAAGTCTTTATAGAAACGCTGGAATGGACATTGAGCCAGAACAATTTCTCAAACCAAAATTAATGAAATCGTATTTGTCGTCTGCTGTAAACAACAGGTATAGATTGACAGTTTCATGCATACATGAAAAAACTCAAAATCAATTTAATAGCAGATATGTGACTGTTTAAAATAATGTTAGACTTTATAGGTTAGGAATGTGTTTAGAAGTTTGGAATATGCTTTGATTTAGGTTAAAGGTAATGACTAATACAAATCTGAATCAGTTCATTGAAATTGAATCGAGAATGTGTTTCGGCGTATACTGTATGTGTGCATCCACATATGTGGTGGGTGCATGTGTCTAGTGTGTGTAAGTGTCTAGTGTGTGTGTGTGTCTAGTGTGTGTATGTATCTAGTGTGTGTATGTGTCTAATGTGTGTATGTATCCAGTGTGTGTATGTATCTAGTGTGTGTATGTGTCTAATGTGTGTATGTATCCAGTGTGTGTATGTATCTAGTGTGTGTATGTGTCTAGTGTGTGTGTGTCTAGTGTGTGTACTCTATGTGTCTAGTAGGTATATTTGTCTAGTAGGCATACGTGTCTAGTAGGTATACGTGTCTAGTATGTGTGTGTGTGTCTAATGTGTGTATGTGTCTAGTAAGTATGTGTCCAGTGTGTGTATGTGTCTAGTGTGTGTGTGTAATGTGTGTATGTGTCAAGTGTGTGTGTGTGTGCGTGTGTGTGTGTGTGTGTGTGTGTGTGTGTGTGTGTGTGTGTGTGTGTGTGTGTGTGTGTGTGTGTGTGTGTGTGTGTGTGTGTGTGTGTGTCTAGTTGGTGTGTGTGTGTATGTATGTGTCTAATGTGTGTGTCAGTAATAAAGGGATAGTACAAACAAATATGAATAAAGTGTCTTTAGAGATAATGTGGAAAGATGGTATTTGAAGTGGAGCAAAGTGCCTGTCTAACGTCTAAAAACTACATATTGTACCTTTAAGGATCACCCCCAATTGTCAAATTCCACCTAAATAAACATACCCAAAGTTAACCCCTGAGTTGCCCACATTTCGACTCAACAGGTAAATCATACATTAATCTAGAATGCGGGAGGGCAAAGCAGGGGCATCACCAGACCCGGACTTTCGGGGCATGAGCTCTGGATGGTTTTTGGTCAGCCCCATGTGGTCTGCAAGTCACAACAAGTGCTTTGTGAAGGTGCTGTGTAGCCTACCAATTGTGCAGGCTAGCAGTCAAGGAAGCGCAATAGACACTGCGTTGTTAAACTTGAAACTAGTAGGCAATGTCGAATTTGGTTTAAAAATAATCATTAATGATTCATCCCAAATATAGCAGTTTGTTTAATCTTTTTAGGGAACACGACAAGCAAAATAAAAATAAGTACCTGAGGTAGCTAGAATGAGTTCTATAATGTATATTGATTTCTGAAATCATAACAGTAGAATATTCAATATCTATGGACATTCATTTTTGATATACAGGATATAATGACGTAAAAGACAGCAAATCCACTGTATCAAGAAAAATGTTTATCCTGCTCACACCGCAAAAGAACAACATAAACAAACAAACGCTGGCACAAATTGTGTTTTCATTCATATTTGCATGTTTTATATATGAATGTATTGCAACAGATGCAAACCAGTTGTTCATTCGACACATTCTATATTTAAACCTGCATACAAACATATATTTTAATATTATGCAAATTGTATCTCCGGGCTCTTTGGAGCACTGAAATCAATCTCAGACACCTGTGATAATTAGTTTGCCAGGTGAGCATAATTAAAATAAAATAATTAAGCAGGCCACAGGTTTCAAGCAATGTGGGAAAGAAAAAGGATCCTTCTGCTGTGGAAAAGAATCAAATAGTGCAATGCCTTTCATTGACAATGCCGACCTGGCCAAGATAAAGCGCAATGGTGCAAATTGACATGAAGTTACATGTGAAGTAAAAAAAATACAAAATACAGAATGGAGATACTAGTATACGATAGGAAGTATATGTACAGTTTGGGCAAATTAGGTCTAAATAAGAGAGGTAGATCAGTTACACAAAGTGGCAAGGAAATAACAATGGAGTAGGGAACACTTGAGCATAATGGTGCAAATGATATTGTGCAAATAACTTAGCAAATAACAAGGAACAACTGATTGTGCATATGAATACATACAAAAAATACAGGGAGGCATCAATGGGTGATTCTCATGAAAACATCAGAAACCATGTCTGTGATGATTTCAGCTATACAACAAAAAAATCTATTAGAGTGTTATAATTGTTTAAAACTAATGTTTACTCAAAATCTCATTACCGGGTAAATTTTGTAGTATATTACATGCCTTTAACTTATAAACATAACAAATATGTTTAAACAAAACATATTTAGTTTGATGAAGACTGATATATATTAAAAGAAGACAATAAATTATTGGATTATAAATTCACAATTGTCATATTTTTCATAAAACCTCTGTGTTCAAGGACCAGAGTATCATTATTGTAACACCTTTTAAACTTGTGTAAAATTACACTGTAACAAAAATCCACCTATAATGCACCACTAATAGAGAAAAATAGAAGATTGCTAAATGCATTTTAGATTATCATTATCGTAAGAGTATAATACTTCATGTTTGATTGAAAATCAGAAACATTTTCTTTACAGGATAATAAGGTAGAACAAGCATGAACTGATACTGTAAATGTTATTACTGTGTCATAATTGTTTTTGCCTTGCTACAGTAGCTAAATTAGCTAAGGGCATCTCATTACCATAACACAAGTTTTTTTATTACCATGTAAAAATTATTCTGTAAACTGAAAATGCTTTAATTAGAAAATAGCTAAATATAAACCAAATACCTGTTAGGTTGTTGTTGGGTGGGTTGGTGACTGTTGTTTGGGACTGGTTTTGGGGTGGGCTGGGTGGGTGGGGTAGATGTGGGTGGGTGGGTAGGTGAGTGGTTGGCTGGATGGACTGGGCTGGTATGGTGGTGGGGGGTTGGATGGGGGGGTGGTTGCCTGGGATGCAGTTTTTTTCATTGTCTTGCTGTAAAGTCCAACAGCGTCCCATTTGCAGCTTTTGTGCAGAAGAATGTGCAAACATTCTCCCAGTATTGACCCATAACATGCTGCTTTTTTGCCATCAATTTTCCAATTTTCACAAAAATTTGCTGTGCCTTTAGAGCTCACCGCCCCTCCCAAAAGAAAACAGTGAGCCACCACCATGCTTTACAGTGGTGATGTTGACCCCTCTCCAAACCTAGCGCTTAAAGTTGTGACCATAAAGCTCTATTTTGGTCTTCTCACTCCAAATTACAGTGTGCCAGAAGCTGTGTGGCATGTGAAGCTTTGTCAGCTGTCTGTAACCTGGCTTTTTTGTGACACTGGCACAGTAAAACTTGTTTCTGGCAACTCAACCATGTAGCTAATCACCGATAGCTACATTGAAGCTAATTGATAGGGTCAGATAGGCCAGGGGCTGAATGAAAACAAACTTTCCAAACAATTGCACCAAAAAGTATACAACCACCCTGGCTTTAAATAGAACAGAGTTAGCAGTACTCTATAAGGCATTTTTATTTTTTACGTTGGGTCCTCCAAGTATTTACACAATCACCAATGGCTACATTGAAGCTAATTATGCTTTCTCCACTCCAGATAGTCCGGGGTTGCATGAAAACCTCAGACAATTAACTAGTTAGCCAGTTAGCTACTCACCCATTACTATAGCTAGTCTTTTGTCGTTATTTCCAAACAGTTGCACCAAAAAGTATATAACCATCCTGGCTTTAAATATAACTGAGTTAGAAGTAGTTTGCATTTTTATTCATTTTACATTCTTTACTCCAAGTATTTACACAATTATAAGATGCTACTTTAGAGCTAATAAAGGCTAACCCCAGCCAAGTAGATAATGGTAAATCAGCTCCTAACTTCTTATAATTTGGTCCTCCATCTGGCCTGGCTTTTTTTTCAAAAACACTTTGGTCCATTTGAACGTTTAAATCTCAAATGATTTAACAAACAGATGCAATCATCTTTTTGGCAGAAGATGGATGAAAGCAAAAACATTTCCTTGTCCCACTCTTAAAAGGTGCATATACTGCCACCCACTGTACCGGTGTACGCTTATTCACGGACAGAATACGCAGTTTTATGTTCTCCTCCCCTGTAGTTTCATTCAGGCATCAGTGACGTCACTGGGGATTGAACTCAAAAACTTACGGAGGACAGTTTAGGAAGTGCAAAACGCATTGAAAAAGTGTTTCTTTTTTTACTAAAATGTTGGAAAAACGACCTGGAAAATGATTTTGAGTTGTTGAAGGCTGGAATGTCCCTTTAATAGAAAGTTAATGACATCTAATGATTACAGCTGATGGAGATAATTGATACCAGACTATTGGAGAATAGTCTGCCATCAATTATCAAAGAACAGGTGATCAGTCATATGATATAAGAAGAGGGAAACCAACATAAATCTGACAAGATATACACCAACATAGGTTAGAAACAGTCACCAAATCTGCTCGAGAATACAGTGACAGGACCTATAATAGTCAGATCTTCACATTGTTTATGGAAGTGTACCATGGCACGTACAAAGAAGATTTCTGAGGATTTTAGAATAAGATTTGTTGAAGCTCATCAGACGGGAAATGGTAAAACTGAAAACGAATCTCAAAGAGAAGTGTACAAGTCGTTCTAGCAAAGAATTATTAAAGAAGAAGAAAGTAAATGTTTTGGAATAGCCAAGTCAAAGTCCTGACCTTAATCCAATCAAAATGTTGTGGAAGGACCTGAAGCACGCAGTTCATGTGAGGAAACCAACCAACATCCCAGAGTTAAATTTGTTCTTTAATGGGCTAAAATTCCTCCAAGCCAATGTGCAGGACCAATCAACAGTTTACCAGAAACATTTAGTTGCAGTTATTGCTGTCACACCAAATACTGAGTGCAAAGATTCTAATACTTTTGCCACTCACAAAAATCTGATAATGGATATATTTTCTCAATTACTAATGACCAAGTGTAATATGTTTGTGTAATTTGTTTAATGTGGTTCTCTTCATCTACTTCTAGGACTTGTGATGATGATTTAGGTCATTATTATGCAGAAATCTTTCTAAGGGGTTCACAAACTTCCAAGCACCACTGTAGAAGATTAATTTGTGGCCCAGTCTAGCATAGTGGGCTAAGTCACTGATTTACACAACAGCTACATTATGGATGTACACAAGTTCAAAACTTTACCCTTGTTACTTTGACTTTTCCTGTAGGTCCCACATCAGGCAGTGTATCTTGGAAAAGTGCAGCCTAGGTTAAGTGATAAAACAGATTATGTAGCTAGCCATGTCACTCTCTAGCCTCTCAGATCGGGTGCATGTAAGTTAAATTGAGTACAGTCATGGTCAAAAGTTCTGAGAATGAGAATTTTTGTCAGTAGTTACTATGGTATACTGAAGTATAATTACAAGCATTAGTGTCAAAGGCTTTTATTGACCTTTATATTAAGTGTATGCAGAGACAATATTTGCAGTTTTGACTCTTCTTTTTCTAAACCTCTGCAATCTGCCCTGGCATGCTGTCAATTAACTTCTGGGCCACATCCTGACTGATGGCAGCCCATTCTTGCATGATCAATGCTTGAAGTTTTTCAGACTTGATGGGTGTTTGTTTGTCCACCCGCCTCTTGAGGATCAACCACAAGTTCTCAATGGGAATAAAGTATGGGGAGTTTTCTGGCCATGGACCCAAAATTCCAATGTTTTGTTCCCCAAGCCACGTAGTTATCACTTTTACCTTATGGCAAGATGCTCCATCATGCTGGAAAAGGCATTGGTTGTCACCAAACTGTTCATGGATGGTTGGGAGAAGTTGCTCTCGGAGGATGTGTTGGTTCTATTCTTTATTCATGGCTGTTTTCTTAGGCAACATTGTGAGTGAGCCCACTCTCCTGGCTGAGAAGCAACCCCACACATTAATGGTTTCAGGATGCTTTACTGTTTGTATGACACAGGACTGATGATAGCGCTCACCTTGTCTTCTCCGGACAAGGTGTTTTCCGGATGTCCCAAACAATCGGAAAGGGGATTCATCAAGGAAAATTACCTTACCCAGTCCTCAGCAGTCTAATCCATGTATCATTTTGCAGAATATCAGTCTGTCCCTGATTTTTCTCCTGTAGAGAAGGGGCTTCTTTGCTGCCCTTCTTGACACCAGGCCTTCCTTCAAAAGTCTATGAATCACTGTGTGTGCAGATGCACTCACACCTGCCTGCTGCCATTCCTGAGCAATCTCTGCACTGGTGGTGCCCTGATCCCACAGCTGAATCAACTTTAGGAGAAGATCCTGGCGCTTGCTGGACTTTCTTGGGTGCCCTGATGCATTCTTCACAACAATTGAACATCTCTATGGGGTGACAGTGGCTCAGTGTGCCAACTAGGTTGTCTAGCAACCGGAAGGTTGGTGGTTCGATCCCTGGATCCTCCTGACCAAGTGTCGAGGTGTCTGTGAGCAAGACACCTAACCCCAGCAGCTGCCGACGAGCTGCCTGGCGCCTTGCATGGCTGACACCGCCGTCGGTGTATGAATGAGTGAATGAATGGGTGAATGTGAGGCAATGTAAAGTGCTTTTAGTGGCCATTGGTTAGAAAAGTGCTATATAAATGCAATCCATTTACCATTTCTCTCCTTGAAGTTCTTGATGAAGCCCTTTTTATGCAAAGCAATGATGACGACACGTGTTTCCTTGCAGGTATCCATGGTTGACAGAGGAAAAAACAATGATGTCAAGCACCACCCTCATTTTAAAGTTTCCAGTCTGTTATTCTACCTCAATCAGCATGACAGAGTGATCTCCAGCCTTATCCTCGTCAACACTCCGACTTGAAAACGAGACTGCTCATTTTGTGGCAGGGCTGAAATGCAGTTGAAATGTTTTAGGAGATTAAGTTCACTTTCAGGCATTCTTCATGACATTCTGGAGTATATGCAAATTGTATTTGTGCCATTCTCTAATCTTTTGACCATGACTGTATTGTTGGTCAATGTGTAATCATCCTGTGCATGTGCTGACTAAAGGCTTCCATGTTAGACAAGCAGTGTGATGAATTGGACAGCATGGCGACATGTGGTTGGATGAACTACAGGTCCTTCTCAAGAAATTAGCATATTGTGATGAAGTTCATTATTTTCCATAATGTAATGATAAAAATTAAACTTTCATATATTTTAGATTCATTGCACACCAACTGACATATTTCAGGTCATTTATTGTTTTAATACTGATGATTTTGGCATACAGCTCATGAAAACCCAAAATTCCTATCTCAAAGAATTAGCATATTTCATCTGACCAATAAAAGATTGGATGAACTATGTGAGCACCCGTCACCATCCTGCACCTGGAAGTTAGGATTTGAAAGTTTGTGGACTATGGTGTATGAATTGGGCAGTGGTACAAAAATAATGAGGACATTTTGTTGTTCTTAGTGGTTGTTATACATTTGTTGTTCTTAGTTGTCATTACTGTAATGTGAACATGCCAAATGTTACGGTATTGAGATAAGATATTAAAAATAAAATATACATACAGTATTATTAAAATGTAATATTTTTGTATGTGTATCGCCATGAGAACTGCCTGAATAATGTCCTAAACTTCTCTTGTATCTCAAGCAATAAAAAATGCTAAAATGTAATTTTTAAAGGTTTACTTTACAGCATTAATATTGTTACAGTATTGAGTGCATGTTTACAAATAAAAATCTAAAAATGTTTAAATCTACAGATTGAACAGAAATTATGAACTTAACATAGACAATAAATTACATTTAATTTAATCCAACAAAAAAATATCTTGCCTGAGGCTTTTCAGAAATTACCAAGAATAACTCCCAGTTTATGAGATTCACTCAAAGACAGTGTGTGATTGAGGGAGAAGAGTCAGCATGTACAGTAGTTCTGACAGTCTGTCTTTAAAAACTGTGAGGGGAATGGTGGTCTGAAGTTACAGAGGCTTTTGTAGTTCATTCCTTGTCATTCAGAGCATTTATTTGCAGAAAATGACAACTGGTCAAAATAACAAAAGTGTTGCCAGATGTCGAAAAATGAAAAAAAAGTTTATGTTTCTATTTAAACAACGCATTTCTAGTGTTAACTTAGGAGGAGTTTTAGAAATCAATATTTCTGAACTCCTCCTAAGTTAACACTAGAATTAACTTAGGAGGAGTTCAGAAATCAATATTTGGTAGAATAATAATTGTATTTTAATAATAATAATAATAATAATAAAGATTGGCTTTCATGCGTCTTGTGATGCTTTCCTTGAAATTGATGTTGGGCAATTTTATGCCACTACTGGCACAAACATTTAAGCAGCTCAGCTTTATTTGATAGCTTGTTACCATCCATATTCCTTTTGATCACATTCCAGAGGTTTTCAATGGGGTTGATTTAAGAAAAAAACTGCAGTGGTCCATTCATTTTTTCCAGAGCTGTATATTCATGACGGGTCAAGTAATGCCCTGTATAGGGAATAAGGTGTAAAATGTGAGTGTGTTGAGGTCAATCTATCTAAATGCAGGCATCAGGTAAAAAGAAAACAGAAATTCTTTCTTCAACAGCAACTTTAGCTGTTTCCCAGAGTGGGTGGCTTTGTTAACTAATGGTTCTCAACTCTACACATATTTCCATCATAGGGCCCTTCTCAAATATAATGTGCTGTAGAGGGAATTGGCTGCTGTTTAAGATGGAACCACTGCAACCTCCTGCCTCTTCATCTGTCCCCCTCCCCAGCGTGGAATCTGGGGGCCACCTGTGGCTGAAGGGCCCGTTTAACAGGATAATTAGAGCCACACCAGGCAAGGGGTTGGGGCACACTGCAGGACAGGAAGAGAGAGAGAGAGAGAGAGAGAGAGAGAGAGAGAGAGAGAGAGAGAGAGAGAGAGAGAGAGAGAGAGAGAGAG
>JACXGM010007897.1:0-29891 GCA_016801145.1 Umbra pygmaea | reverse complement strand
TGGGCAAAAGCAAGGCACTACAGCAAGTGGGCAGAGGTAGTGTGTGTGTGTGTGTGTGGGGGGGGGGGGTCAGTATGTGCAATGATCAGACAGAAACTCTGTTACTCGTGATTTGAAGGAAGTGAGGGAGATGGTGTTCACGAGTTTCAGAGTCTTTTGTTGTTCGTTTCAGTGGTATGCTGCTGCAAACTGGAAGGAGTTTTGGCCAAAGGGAGGTATTGGCTTTTGGATTGACTAGGGAGATGTACCTGAGAATTGACTTATATATGAGTAGATACCAGTGGGTCAGGCGTCGAGTGTGTAGTGAAGGCCAGCCCACATAGCGCAGTGGTGGGTGTTAGATGGGGCATTGTTGACAAACCGTTGACAACCAGATGGGACTGTGATAGACTACATCTAATCTACATCACCGAAATCTAGAATTGGTAGGATGGTCATTTTTACCAGGGTGTGTTTGGCAGCATGGGTGAAGGAGGCCTTGTTGTGAAAAAGTAAGCCAATTCTAGATTACATTTTTGGATTGGAGATGATTAGTATGGGACTTAATGTGGGATTTGTTAAAGTATTATGACAAACTAAGTTAATCAAACTATGTACTGTAGTTGACGTAAACTACATATCCACTCAGACAGTTTCAATTACTGTAAAAACGAAATCAACACTGTGCAATTGCCACCTTTAACTGAACTTTAATGGCATTAAAAACCTGCAGTTTGAGTTGAAGAGGGAAATC
This sequence comes from Umbra pygmaea, assembly GCA_016801145.1. Classification (NCBI taxonomy): domain Eukaryota; kingdom Metazoa; phylum Chordata; class Actinopteri; order Esociformes; family Umbridae; genus Umbra; species Umbra pygmaea. The sequence continues at coordinate 29,158 of JACXGM010007897.1, read as the reverse complement.
CATTAGGCAGACCAAGGGATAATATGGTTTAAGTTTACTTCTCTTACTTTCAACCGTACATCTCAGAAGTTGTCCCAAATTACATTATCTGGAAACTATTTTGAAAACATGAATGACATTATATGCCAACATATTTAGGGTGTTCTCACGATTCAGCAGAACCTTTTGCTAAGGTTATATTCATCTTTTTATTTCATTGCTACTGCATTCATTTCAATTTCTATTACGTTGCTACTGCATTCATTTCACTTTCTATTACGTTGCAACTGCAGTCATTTTGCGGATTCATTCGAGAACATTTCTAACATTCCATACATTCCATAGCATTCAAAATTAAATCGCAACAGTCATATTTAAGGTTAGGCAAGAGGTTACTAACGGTTAAGGTTAGGGTTAACAATACAAAAAACTGACAATCGCCTGTCTGCATCACACTGCAATGGAGAACAAATCACACATAATGTGTCCATCTGGATTTGAACTTGCAAACACCGGCATGAAATAAGCAAATTTATACACCCATCCACCATTCCCGAACCTCTCCCTAGCAAAATCTACACTAATTACATGCTACGTTGTCACAGTCCAAAGGCATTGGAGGCAGGCCCGTCTTCACAAACAAATCTTTATTGGAAACACTAGAAAGAACTTGACAAACACAACACATGAGGGAGCAAACTAGAGACACTGAAACTCAAATAGTACATAAACACAGGAAACAACTAATAGAACCAAAAGGGGAAGTCCATATCCCAGCCCCTCCAGGGCCGTACGTTACAGTACCCCCTCCCTAAGCCCACCACACCGGGGTGGGCAAGAGAAGGGGCTCGGGACTGGAGGGACAGAAGGCGGCCCGGGGTCAAGAGTGATAGAGGACCCTGGGTCAGGAGGGACAAAGGGCGGCCCGGGGTCAGGAGGAACAGGGGGCGGCCCGGGGTCAGGAGGAACAGGGAGGGGCCCTGGGTCTGGAGGGACAGAGAGGGGCCCTGGGTCTGGAAGGACAGAGAGGGGCCCTGGGTCTGGAGGGACAGAGAGGCGCCCTGGGTCTGGAGGGACAGAGAGGCGCCCTGGGTCTGGAGGGACAGAGAGGCGCCCTGGGTCTGGAGGGACAGAGAGGGGCCCTGGGTCTGGAGGGACAGAGAGGGGCCCCGGGTCACAGGTAGGGAATGGCACCGGGACAATGGTAGGGAATGACACCGGGACAGTGGCAGGGAATGACACTGGGACAGGGGCAGGCACTGGCACGGGGAAAGGCAGTTCAGGCAGCCCGGGCAAAGGCAGTTCAGGCGGCCCGGGCAAATGCAGTTCAGGCGGCCCGGGCAAAGGCAGTTCAGGCGGCCCGGGCAAAGGCAGTTCAGGCGGCCCGGGCAATGGCAGTTCAAGCGGCTCGGGCAAAGGCAGTTCTGGCGGCCCGGGCAGCAGGGAACACAGGAGGCGGCCGGGCGGCAGGGAACACAGGAGGCGGCCGGGTGGCAGGGAACACAGGAGGCGGCCGGGCGGCAGGGAACACAGGAGGCGGCCGGGCGGCAGGGAACACAGGAGGCGGCCGGGCGGCAGGGAACACAGGAGGCGGCCGGGCGGCAGGGAACACAGGAGGCGGCCGGGCGGCAGGGAACACAGGAGGCGCCGGGCGGAAGCTGAGCAGGGGGTCCGGAGGTCCCGTGGCCTGAGCGGCGGGGTTCCGTAAGGCGGCGTCAGCGACGGGGGTCTGGACGGCGGCGTCGGCCGAGCAGGGGGTCCGGATGGCAGCGTCGGCCGAGCAGGGGGTCCGGACGGCAGCGTTGGCCGAGCAGGGGGTCCGGACGATAGGGGTTTTGGGAGGTCGGGTGGCAGCAGATCAGGGAGCTCCAACTCCTCCATCCCCGGGAGATCCTCGAACTCCGGCGGTGGAGGCAGGATCAGCTCCTCCAGCTCCAACCCCTTCTCCCAGGCGAAAAACCCCCACGAACAAGACGCTGCCTCCATATGAAAGGTGGTTCTTTCTGTCACAATGTTCCAAGGATGAGGAGGCAGGCGCGTCTTCACAAACAAACCTTTATTGGAAACACTAGAAAGAACTTGACAAACACAACACATGAGGGAGCAAACTAGAGACACTGAAACTCAAATAGTACATAAACACAGGAGACAACTAATAGAACCAAAAGGGGAAGTCCATATATATATTTTATTTGTTCATTTTCATCATCGCTATACTCCTGGGCTCAACTTAACTCAGTCTTTTGTATTTGTCACATGCACAGAATCGCAGATGTAATTACATCTAGGGGGAATGTCTTTTGCTTTGGCTCCAAGCAATACAGTACATAAAACAGGTGCATGACACAATATTTAATAGAAACAAGACATTGCATAAACAACTGAAATGGAGTATAGTATACAGGACATCACGTAAATTTTACACAACAATATTTGATACTGTGGTAAAGGTGCTATTGAATTGCCCATAGTGTTATGCACAGAGTATTAAGGGTGGTGTTGTCTAATAGGGGTATAATCCATGGACAAAGGGCAATGTAATGTAGTCCGTTTAACAGTCTGATGGTTTCATGGTAAAAGCTGTTACACAGTCTGTCTGTTTAGGACAGAATGCCCCTGTACGTTAGTGTCAGGAGGGGTTGTTGGTTCGGATGGCTGACATCATGGCTGATCTTCCTGGCCTTGATGTGAAACCTGGTACTGTACGTGTCATTTAGGGGAGGCGGTCCCAATGACATGACAGGCTGAACTGATCACGCTCTGCAGAGCCATGCAGTCAGTCACCTAGCAACTGCTAGAATACATAAGTCTCAGCTTGATTTCTCTGTATAAATAAACGTAAATAATAAAATAGTGGGGAGTTTGCACCAAGTATTGAAAACTAATGTGAGAATACTTTTTTTGAAAATAATTTATTTTTGGGGATTCCCTAGAATCAATAATGAAGTTCAATGTTGTACATGTTGTATGATTATAATGTAGCTCATAACCTTTTTGTTTTATTTAAACAGCCTTGTTTGGCCATCGTTATCAAATCTAGCAAAAGAACATCAGCTGATGCAAACCTAATTCAACTGCCATTATGTATGAATGAATAAATGAATAAATACATAAGGATTTAAAAAATTGTCATTTATATCAAATTATAGAGACAGAGAAGATACAGAATAATGAGACATGAAGCAAAAGGTGAAAGTATGACTGTCATCTGACATATTTGTGTGAGTATTTGCTTATCTGTGGTTGTAATTTCCAATGTTCCATTTGCATGTCAACAGATTGACCTGTGCAGGTCTCTAAACCTGCAGTTTTGCAGGCGGATTGTGCCTGTTTTAACAAGCGAGCGTCATTCGCTGCTTCCTCTATTTCTGTGGTTAGGGGAGAGCAAAACGTGTGACGCCATACATGCTAACCTCAAAACAGACACTGTCTGTGTATAAAAGAGTGCCGGGGGAATGTCAAAAACAGAGTAACTTTGACCGTTAGCGTAAAACCTAGTGAACACATACTGGCTACTAAGGATTGTCTTGACACAAAAATGCCTGTTTTAGTTGCTGTTCCATCAGAGTTACAGGATCGAGAAAATATGGACATGGAAGATGAGAACCGAAAACAGAGCAAGTGAGTGTTTACAGAGAAATTACTTTTAATAAACTTGTTATTTCAAGTCACTTTGTCTGTTTGATCTATTTGTAAGTCAGCACTTTTACAGTTTTAACTGTTTGGGGAAAAAAATGGTATAACACTACTGGTTCTATATGCACACAGGAAGTAAATAATGTTCAAGTTTAATTTTTTGTGTGCACACACCATTTGTGGCTGCAGTTGGATGCCTGTGTTTTACATTGTACTTCACTCTGCGTTGCAGGGGATACAACATGAGACTTAGAATACAGCGAAGCGCGTCACACACCTGCAGCACTGAGCGGTAAATAGCCGAAGATCAGTACCTGGCTGTGAGCCTGTCCTATAAGGGCGCTTAAATATACCACATTTCATTCCAGTGTTTTGATCTGTCACCATCCTCTACTTTTACAGACTCGGCCCAGGGGAAATGTTGCAATGGTCTCAGTCTTTGTCAAGACTTCTCTCGTCCAAATGTAGGCATTCTGTGTACTTTGAAACAATATGATTATGTTCGTCTTGCATGTATTTTTGTAAGTTGGCAGGTTTTTACGTTCCTGCTAAGTGTTTCTCCTATTCATTTTTAGATGGGATCTCAACATTTCAAGCCTTTCTGAAATCGGAGTTTAGCGATGAGAACATAGAATTCTGGCAGGTCTGTGAAGACTTCAAGAAGATGAGGTTGAAATTTGTGCTAAACTCCAGGGCCAAGAAGATCTTCAACACATACATCGAAGCCCATGCTCCAAAAGAAGTATGCTACCCCTACTGTACATGCATGTATCTACTTTGTAGAGGAAGGTCTGCTTTCTATTTCTACTTCCTGTATCCTCTAAGTCTCACAAAATCCCCCTCTGTCTTCAGATCAACATCGACCACAAGACCCGAGAACTCATCAGGCGGAACATGAAGACGCCCAAGGCATTCTGCTTTGACGAGGCCCAGAGGATTGTGTACAGCCTGATGGAGAAAGACTCCTACCCACGATTCCTCAGGTCCAGCATTTACAGGAATTTACTTGACGCTTCATCACAATACATGAATTAAGATGCGAGGGAATAGCTAATTGTAAAAAATGGATCCAGGCTTCCAACAAAATGGACTTCTAAAGCATTCCAGAGCCAGAAGGGAAACATCTACAAATGGGATTTTTAAGAAGGTGCCATTCAAATGTTAATTCTACACGAAAGATAGGAGGTAACATTTAGAGGTGACTGTGTTGGCAAGTCCTTTCCCACGGTTTTAGTCTATGTGGACTTCTTCTGGAATTTTCTGGAAGATTACAACAGAGCATGACAAATTCAAGCGGACTACAGAAACCAAAGAAACAGAAAGGATATGTGACATTCTGCTGGTTGGGGTGTCAGGGGATTACCTTTAAGTGCATGAGATTTCTGGGGACTTTCTATGTAAACATTTGGGGATTTTCTTAATGTAATTTATCATCTAAACAGTACCTGTATGAGCAGGCATCTGCATTTGTATGCCATCAGCAAGTAATCAGTTTAGTAATATAAACTAAATATCTAATAAATTGGTATTTTAACACCAATTTATCACCAGTTTTATTTTTACTCTAATTCAACACCATGTGGCATGTAAGCTTAACTAACGTGAAGAAATGTTTAAATGTGAAAATAATATATTTAACTGTTCATATGTAAATAGCAAGATTTGTAGTTTTATTTATACACTGACATGATTAATGGACTTCATTGGTAAACAAGGATAATTCTTGAGCTTTAATAAAAACATACATTTACATGTATACAGAAGTTTCTTGCCTAATCTTATCTGTAAATAATGATACGTACAGCAGTTTACCACATGGGGAGGTATATTTTAAAAAAGGACAGTTTTTGGCCACCAGGAAGCATCAGTATGCACAACAGTTGTAAATTCAAACCTGTGTTTGGCTCATAGTGATTTATAATTAGACTGGCTTAACATAGCGTATATATCTGTATCATTAAAGAGTTTAAATATTATTGCATTGAAAGCAACATCATGTTTCGAAGAGCAGCTCACCAAAAATCTTTCCAATTAGATTAGGCAATTACACAGATAAATAAATTGAAGGGTTTGTTGTTCGCTCCCTGTTTATAAACAAAATTGTAAAGTTGTTGGATCAAATCTGATGAAAGCATATTCGGAATTTATCATCATGCCAATATAGGGCAAACTAGACACATTTCTGGCAATATGAAAAGTGAGCTTAAACTGATATAAAATATTTTTCACTTCATTTCTGCCTCTGACCTCTAAACAGTCTTTGTGCGTTTGTTTGGAAAGCTGCAAACACATTCGCAAAATGATGGAAAGGAACATTTTTGGAAAAAAGTAGGTGGGGTTGGAGACGCAAGCACCGTCTCGGTGGGTGGATTCGCTGTGGAAGGTAAAGGTGCACCTGGCGCTGGCATGAAGGGGGCGGAGCCACTGGCACTGTCAAGGTGGGCAGGGCTTGTAGTAACACATTATGTAATAACACTGGATTATGTAATAAATTTACAAAATGTAATACATTTTCCCTTCATTTTGAAATAAACATCTTGGATGAAATATGTAATGAATTTCCCCGCATTTGGTAATAAATTATTACATAATGCAGTGATTATTACAACATTTGGGTGTTAGACTTTTTTTCATAAAAGTGTAATAATATGGTGTATTATGTAATGAAAAACAAAACTCTGTACAATTCGTCTGTACAATTAAGCTAAATTAAGCTTCCCAATTATTAATTTAGACCCCTATGTCCGCTTAGGAGCCACATAAAAGCTTTTATTTCTAGTGTATTATGTAATGAAAAACAAAACTCTGTACAATTCGTCTGTACAATTAAGCTAAATTAAGCTTCCCAATTATTAATTTAGACCCCTATGTCCGCTTAGGAGCCACATAAAAGCTTTTATTTCTAGTAGGGTTAACTATGGCAGTGGTCTTTTGACAAGGCTCCCTGAAAAGACCATCAAAAAGCTTCAGCTTATTCAAAATGCAGCTGCTAGACTTCTAACACAATTTCCAGGTGCCAGGGGAAGGGTCCAGCTGCAGGTTTGGGCGTTCCCATTATGACACAAGAATGCCCATTGGGCGTTCCTGGTAGCGTTTAATCGACCAATCATGTTTGCGAGTTCAAATCCAGATTGACACTTTGTGTGTGTTTTGTTCTCCATTGCAGCGTGATGCAGATAGGCGATTTTTACTTTGTATACATTAACCATAAGCCTTACCCAAACCCTTACCCTAACCTTACATTAGGTTTGAAACGTGCTGAGAGACACGAAAAGGAAATGTGCCTAGACACGAAAAAACGAGAAAATTGTGTCCGTGTACACGAATCAACAGATTAAAAATTGAGGAGACAACTGTGTGCTTTGTCGATACACTGTGCTATAATGTGGCTGAGTGCAGGAAAACCGGACTGATCTTTTTCTCTTGCTTGTCCTCTAGAAAAGTAAACAAAGTTATATACAAAGCTATATATAGAAACCTAATTCAAAATAGCCTGCTAGTTTCAACTTTAAAAACGCAATTGAAACTGCGCATGCAGAAGTCTACATTCACAAAGCACTGTTGGCTCGCCTTGCAAATGTTGATTCTATTGCTGTGTTTGTCAGCTTGCAGAACACTTGGGGCTGACAAAAAACACCTGGGGCTAGAGCCCCAGAAGCCCGGGTCTGGTGACTCCCCTGTTCAACAAAGTAAAAAAAGTATGTCAACATTTTTCTGTATTCTGAATATAGTCCCGTAATATTAATAATATTCACTTAATAATCACTGCATTTCCCCTAATATAAAATTCAGCAAATATGGCAGATAACTCATGCTCTATCTAGATATATTATTTGTTTGTCAATCGAACTCTTATCATATCGTTCAATGTTGTAAATTCTTTATTAGGAATAACCCCTTGATATGTAGCATCTTGTTTTCGAGGGAGTCCCCCTATTGTACTGCGCTTGATAGCTAAAACTGTATTCAGCCAACTCCATTACAAATTGTTCCAACAGATATCGCTTGCTTTTCTCCGTATCCCTCACTTATCTATGCCAGGGGCACAGATGGCTAAGTAAGAATGGAGTCAGACTTGTAGTTAGAAGGTTGCCTGTTTGATTCCCGATTGAGCCAAATGTTGTGTGCTTGGGCAAGACACTTCACGCTAATTGCTCTTAGGTCATTGCTGTAAATAAGAAATTGTTCTTACTCAACTTACCTGGTTAAATACAGGTTAAATAAAAATAAAAAATAAATTCATATGACTAGGTTTAGGCTACTATTCAAAGAGGGAACAATTACGAATATCTACAATTTGTCAATTTACCTTAAGTAATTTGACTGTCAAACATCAGCTTGCTCTCCTGTGTAAAGCTTGTGTGTGTGCTATGGAAGGTTATACTTGCGCTTTATACAACCTTGTAAAATAACATTATAAATATAGACATTTGCTATTGGCAATACACGTGCAAACTGTACAGTATATAACAGCAGAATTTTCTACACTGTAAAAAATATCCATAAAAAACGGAAAATGTACTGGTAATTTGTTGCTATTTCAATTCCCATCATTTTACCGCCAGTTTCTTCAAATTAATAATGGATAATGTAATGTATAAATACAGTGACTGTCTGTTCATAGATGGAAACAATCACTACAGAGTGTCTATTAAAAAACATCAATGTGTTTATACATGACATTATCTGTTTTAACTTTGAAGGAACATCTATAAAATGTACCCCAAGATGATAATGGAGATCCCATGGAACATGCCCGTCCTGCCAACAGAATTGCTGTCATTTATCGTAAAGTTGACGCTTGATGTAGACATTTCAATGCTTGGGTTATTCAACCGTGTTTCTAAACTTTTTCGAGACCTCGTGTCACCGCTCCATCCTCAAATCTACCTCAGGGAATCTTTAGCTGAAAGCCTTGACTTGGACCATGACAATGAACATTTTATTAGTATGATGAGACTCTACAAATCTGCTGGACGTGGTAATGGTCTTGCAATGAGACGAAAGGAGCTATTCTGCAAAAAAAGCAAGTGGATGATGGGTCCTGCTTAATTCTGTAGACTATGGTCAATTTATGGAAATTTTTTTGAAGAAATAGTCTTCTCTGTTTTGCACTGTAGGTAGATTTTCTTGGTTAAAGCAGTTTCTAGTGTTCATGTAGTTTAGTAGTTTCCATATAGTGTTGGCTGTATGTGTTTCTAAACAAGTAAGGTATGGCCTGTTTTATGAAAGGCATGTTGGCGTTATAATAGTTATTTCTATCATGGCTACTTGATAAGCTAAAGAATACAGTGACACTTGATTTAGTATTGGCAAAGGAAAGATACATTTAGTTCAGTAGATTAGTATTATCTTTTCAAATGAATTTTGAGTCACTATGATTCATGCTAGAATGCATCAAATAAACAATATTGTTATGTTATAATAATTTTCATGAATGAAGACATACATTCTGCTCAGTTATTACAAAATACACCATATTGTTAAATGTTTATGAAAAAAAGTCCAACACCCACATTTTGTAATAATCACTGCATTATATAATAATTTATTACAAAATGCGGGGAAATATATTACATATTGCGTTCAAGATGTTTATTATAAAGTGTGGCAGATTATTACAAAATGCTGTTTTATTACATAATGCAGAGAACATTTATTTCATTTTGTCAAGTTATTACATAATGCAATGTTATTACATAATGCAATGTTATTACATAATGCAATGTTATTACATAATGCGGTGCTACAGGGCTTTTGGCACTGGCATGGTAGACTGGCATGGTAGACTGGCATTGTAGACTGAATGGTAGACTGGAATCTTGGACCGGACCTCCAACACTGGCATGGTAGACTGGCATGGTAGACTGGCATGGTAGACTGGCATGGTAGACTGGCATGGTAGACTGGCATGGTAGACTGGAATCTTGGACAGGACCTCCGGCACTGGCATGGTAGACTGGCATGGTAGACTGGCATGGTGGCAGGGCCTCCAGAACTGGTGATGTGGTCACAGGAACTAAAACTGGCCACAGGCACAGGCCTCAAGTCATGTTTATTTATAGAGCACAAGTTTAACACAACCGTAGTTGATCAAAAAAAATAATCATCAGTATCAAACATTCAGTGTCAATGAGGCATAGAGGGCACATTACCTTGAGGTATCTTGTATATTTAATATAGGATCTTTGTTCAGTGATCAACATTTAGTCAATGATCATCTACTAATACTTCAAAATGTCTATAAGGGCTTTATTATGTGTCATTAAATGTTACTTTATACTGTTTGTTACTTCCTAAAAACTGCAGATTATGTAGAAATTATGCATCCAAGTAGCCTGGAAAAATCCAGACCCAAATCCTGAACGATTTAGGGTCTGGGATCGAGTAACGTAAATGACCAAGTGTTGTAAATGACCAAGCGTGCATTTGAAAATCTCAGTGTATGCAATTGGATAACACTACGACCAATCACCAGTGAGTTTTCACTAACCCTATGGCGGAGCTAACTGGTAGATTAAACCCTTGCCGTATCGGGTCTGCAAAACAGCAAAAACGTCCTTCATAAAAAGTAACGATTCGAGCGCCGTCTTCTGTTCCTCTTTTAGACAAAAAGCCAAGTCTAACTCGTTCATTGTAGCGGCCAAAGCAGTTTCAAACAAATTGTGTAGATCCATAGCGATCTTGTTTACTAATGACTTTAGGTCGCACTCGCAGAGCTGTCGTCATCTGTTTAACACGCCTCTGGCCCGCCTATATCAGATACACCGATGTGATTGGTGCAGCTCGGCTACAAGGGCATAGTTAATGAGCAGCATTACTCTGTGCCAGAGTAACTTGCTGAGCAAATTCAAATTGTGCTCTCGCGAGAACTCTGGATTTCCAGGGTAGCATCCAAGATCAAGTTATTCTAAATTTGTGACAATGATTTATTAAAATATGAAGATTTGTTTCACTGTAAATTAAAATTTTCTCCATTGTAGAATATGGCTGACAATGTTAATTAAATCAGGAAATAGGATGTCTCTAGAATGCAATCAATGTAAATTTAAGCTAGTGTGACCAAATGGAGACAATGGCTGGACATTTTCCATGGAGAGCCAGTGAGAGACTGTTACTGCTACTTTTGGGCCATGGGGCTAAACTATAGAAAATGTCAGATAAGCTGGAGCCTGGTTAAGACTGGTTAATTAGCACTTGTTATTTTGAATCCAGGACGAATAGCCATTGGTGGGATTTTGTACTAATGATAACAAATTGGACCAATAAGGAATCAGTATTATGCTTCTATCGTGACTAGTGATGGGACAACCGACTTTTTGCGCGAGTTCGTTGAACCGGACAGTTGTTGGTTGGCCTACTGAGTTAATAGAGTTGGTCACCGGTTCGCGTGCCCGCGGGGGGAGGGGACACCCGTTTGATTACATTAGACTCATGCAGTACCCTCGGTAACGGTCTCGTTCTGTAGCCTCTCCTTGTGACAGCCTCTACCATGCAACCTGCAACCTTAACATAACTACCAAGATAACATGACGTGTATTTGTATGTGATGTACTTCCCCATCGATAATGTGGGTGTCTTGGTTCTCTGCAAGTTTGGGTTATTAACCAAGCCTTAATTCTAGTGCATAGATGATTGTGTTCATGGCAATTACGCTTGATTACATTTGACTCGAGCGGTTGCACAGTTTCTTTCAGTCTCGTTCAGTAGCCTGGTGCGGAGGTGCGTGGTCTCTGCAATTCCGCTTGATTACATTAGACTGAAGCGGTTGCACGGTGACTTTCGGTCTCGTTTAGTAGCCTGGTGCAGAGGTGCGTGGTCTTCTTGTGACAGCCTACATTCTTAAAATTACTGAGCACACTTTGCTGAATACTTGCATCTATTGCACAACTAAACACATTGAGGTAGCCGATAACGTACATAGTTTATCAATTCTTAGTGATGTTATGTTCAAAATCTGTAAGCTTCTCATGATGGAAAAATTCCCTCGCCTAGCCTAATGGGAGTTTTGAATTGGTGAACCGTAGCCTACATAATGTGCCATTAATTCTCATTCGGCAAGAGTTCGTTAACTTCTCAACTCGTTATAGTGCAGGACCGGAAGTGCTGCCGGCAAGAATGAAGTAAAAAACAGGAGCGAGTCAGTTCATTGACGAATGGCACTCGATTCTCCCAGTACAGTGACATGAGTCGGGTTAATTAACTGACTCTTCGGTCAGTTCGTCAACAATAGTTGTGACATCATTCTCTTTATAAAAATGAAGGATAGCTAATAGTCGGGAGTTATCTCTGCAGAATAAACTAGGCTTTAACTGTTGATTTACACAATAAAGTCTATATGCTCAATTTTCTACACATCCTCCGGACTCTGAGTAAATGAATTTCCACGATAGTAGTAATGGGCCGGTCTGCAGTAGTAGGTCCAAGAGGTGCACCAGCTGGCTAGGCTGCTTGAGTAATGGCACTTGTGGTAGGTAGTCCACTAGCCGGCTAACCCGCCTAGCTAATGGGACTGGGGGTGAAGGGTCTGCTATCTGGCTAATGCCTAGCCTGCAGGATTGGTGGCAGAGGGTCTGCTAGCTGGCTAAGGATTGGTGGCAGAAGGTCTGCTTGCTGCCTAGCCAACGAGACAGTAGTTAGAGGGTTCTCTCGCCGGCTAACCTGTCTAGCATGCGGGACCAGTGGCAGAGGGGATGCAGCTAACCGGTTAGGCTGCCTAGCTAGAAAGCCTGGTACAGGAGATGCCGCTAGCTGGCTAGGGTACCTAGCTAGCAGAATACATGTTGGATAAGCCGGCTAGACAGCTAAGGTTGGCTTGGCTAGTGAGGAATGGTCAGTGTCCCCTCACCGTCTACGTCTTCCTCCTCTGGGTCCCCCAATTCAAGCCCACCCATGACTTCCCAGTCCACACACCATTCCCAATCGTTGTCCACAAGTGGGTACAGCTCCCTGTCTCCCTCGTAGTCTACATCATCCTTCTCCTCTGATGAGCACCGAACTAGCGCCTCCACTGAGTAGCTCACTCCATCATCGACCCAGCCACATTGCTCCTCCCTGTCGTCATATTCCTCCAACGAGTAAAGATGTGTAGGGGATGACGGGAGGCAATTGAGAGAGGCAGAAACAATCGCCACAAGCTCATCACTATCATAGTCCTTGTCTACCAGGTGATGGTAGGCTCAGCTACTGTCTCCTTTTGTTTTGGTTGTTCATTCTGTAATGATGCAAAGGTGCAGGGATTGTTGGCTGAGTTAATCTCTGGATCTGAATCCAATTGAACATGCAGTTCACATGCTGAACAGGATTCTGAAGGCAATAAGTGTCTGAAATGAACAGGAACTGAAGACGGCTGCAGTACAGGCCTGGCAGAGCATCACCAGGGAAGATGCCCAGTGTAACAAGCATAAAAGGTAGGAGACAAGTGCAGGCAAATAGAGTTTATTTCTCAAGAAGAAATGCCAATAGTAATTCCAGACTGAAGAAAAAACAAAACCCGGCAGCTCAAACGCAGGTCACAGAAACAATAACCAACAAAGGAAGGCACACACAAATGGGATTAAATACCTTTCCTAAATGATAGTGATTTGATGCACCTGTGAGTAATCAGTGCATAGATAAAAACAGACATCAGTAGAATAGCCCTGATCCACTCTCCATAATACGGTAAGAGTAGTGTCACATGCATATAAATAAAACGGTATGTCCCTGCGTTATCAAGAATATATATATGGCCATTAAATATAATACAACCATATATACAAGGCCCTAATAGCGTAGCCTGACTGCTGCCTGTAAACAACAAAACATAGACGATAACTCCCTAGTACTCCGAGGAGGCGGAGAGCCGGACAGGACAGGAACCAGGGTTGTTCGTGACACCCAGCATCTGGTGATGTCGATGCATCGCAGACTTAAAGCAGTCATTGTATGCAAAGAATATGTGACCATATATTAACAAATATTACTTTATTCTACATTATTTTGAACTGTCCAATGTTTTTCGGTGCATGAAAATGAGGGGACCATAAACAAAATGTTAGATGATTATGATCTAAACGGTCTTATGTGTATGAATGTACCTCAAATTAAAGCTCACAGTCTACACTTCAACATAAATGTCATTGTTACCTTTCAAACTCATAAGTGCTGGAGGACAGAACCAAAATAACCAAGAAATGCTCACTGTCCAAGGAATTATGTAGCTCACTGAATCTTGCTTTTAATGTCTTGATCAGTCAGGAAGTGCCAAATTTCATGTTTTGGTTCTAGTTGTATTTTACTTTAACTAGCTATAACTTATTTGGATTTACAAAACGTGCTATAGCTATCCTCTATTGTTAATTATTTTTAATTACATGCCTTGACAGGGGATCTGGCATTATTGGAAATACCGGAATAAATACTGGCATGAATGAACAAAGTGAAAGTTCAAACCAGAGCATGGATGCATCATTTGACATGACTGTGCACCATTTTAACAGATGAAAGTTTGTAGTTTGTAAGATGTAATCATACAAAAAATTATAATATTTTTAAACTGTAGGCATAGTGTGAACATTTAGTAAAAAATTCCTCTGAACACAAATTAAGCTTCAATTTAGAACTAATGTCTGATGCTGAAACAAAAAAAAAAAGGTTGCCTATATCCATTTGGGCTGCGACGGTACAGGTATTCATAATACCTTACGGTATGGGGGCTTTTCGTGGTTCCCACATGAACCTGAAAACATAAAATATTCTACTATAAATAAATAAATGGCTAGCTACTGTATTTTTAATACTTTCATATTTTTAATACTTCTTCAAAAAATTAGTGGTGGTGATGAATCAACATGGAAAACTTCTTTACTTCATCTACAGACAAAATAAGATGCTTATATTGCTAAACATCAGTATTGCCTGTTATTATTATTTCTCTCAGACATGTATAGAAAGCGATGAGATAAATAAATTAAAGGTTCAGTTGCAGGTTTCACAATGTTACGCTGTCTGGTTAGTCATTCGGTTGCAGATGCAGTGGTGGAAAAAAAAACACCTCACTGTAGCCCTATCAGCAGAATCTGATCAGGCAAAGGAAATTACAAGATCGATAGGTGTTTATAGCTGCGGTAATGAACTCATCTTTTGCCAAGTAAATGCTGATCTTTAATAATTGTTTTCAATCATATTTTGCACTGTAACAAAACGTACCGTACTGTGGACATCAAACCGCATCACGTACCAAACTCTTGGTTAGGCTTACCGTTACACCAGTACTACCCATAGGTTATACTTTATTTATTTTGTTTTAAGTTTAATTAAACGTTGTTAGTTTAAAGATGGCAAATAAGTAATGAACTACAAAAAAATTGTTTATTTTCATTTTGAACTACCACCAAGCTAGTGTACAGTACATGTAGTTCACTGCTCCTTAACACAATTTTTTGAGAACATTCAAACAGGAAGGTCTTGTTAAAGACTGAAAAGGTAGGATTCAGATCTAATGCATTACAAAAAAACGGCTATTTTTATTGAACGTTTAAGCATAGAAACTTATAAACAATTATCATTATTACAACATATAACTTCTTAAGCATTTCACCAGGGTGGTTTAGATGAAGTGTTACTATTGGAAAATTTGCACACAAAATAATCTAACTTTACAGTGTGGGTTTGTCACTTC
Organism: Umbra pygmaea; assembly: GCA_016801145.1. NCBI lineage: Eukaryota > Metazoa > Chordata > Actinopteri > Esociformes > Umbridae > Umbra > Umbra pygmaea. Next base: position 13,881 of record JACXGM010007897.1, on the reverse strand, counting down.
CTAAACTTGTTCCTTGTTTGATGTGTTCAGTATCTCACTGAGGCTGTGAGACGACCGCATGATGACCAGTTTGGACAGCACTGTGTGCCTAACCAGATCCACCGATCTGATTAGTGCCATGTGGCACACGGCCCAGAAGAGTCAACATGCGTCTTTGTCATAGCAGGAACAGGATGCGTGGGAGTTGTCTGACATGAGCAAGGTGATATCATAGATATGTCATTGAGAAAAATTGCATTTAAAAAATACTGGTCCCTGAGACACAACAACAAATGACATTTGATGCACTCGCTTCTCTCCTTTTTGAAGCAAAAACATTACTTGATTATACGAGAACCACCTAAGCAACAAAGGAAAATCCAATGTAATGCTTACATATTTTTAATAAACTAAATTAGAATATGTTCGCTAAAATGTTTATTTGGTTCTCATGGGTATTAACTTTCTATGACACCTGCAGAGTTTGTGAATCTAAATATCTATGTTGGTTTGGAACTACACAAACCTCATTAATTCCGACCGACTTACGGATAGAGAGCGTGAGAGTCTAGTTAAATGATAACATCTAAGTAGCACACAAACTGTTGTGGATGTCTTGTACACTATGTGAAGCCAAGATGAGGAACTTGCGTGTTTCATCTAATAAGAAAACAAGAATTGAAGCATTCACATTAACAAATTTGATTAGTAAGTTCTCATTTTCTCTGCCTGTTAGACAACAGGCTAAACAGACAAACAGTGCAGTGTCTTTTAATATGAAGGTTTTCAAATGTATCATAAATATATTTTAATATGGTGTAAAGGCCCCAAATACGTTCCCTTACCAGTCAGTCATCTCAGAGTAACAAACTGTATTTCTGGATGTTAAAAAATATTTTGCCATTACAGCAGGAATTACAGTGATGTCATGCTGAGGTGCACCAGTCCGTCTTTGATATAAATTATGCATTTTAGTGTAATAAGTTTTCTCCATGTTGGGTAATAGGACAGAGACAGATGCGAAAGACAAACTCGGAAATGAAACAGTGTTTATTAAAGCTGCATTGTATAAGATCTGCTCCCATCTACTGGTGAAAATGTATATGACAAGCAACCGTGTATTTTTATACCAGCAACGTGAACCTGGATATTTGTTTTTTCTTTCAAAACAATAGCGCTCGTTGATTTATTGCAATAGTCATTGTTAATTCACTACACAGCCCGTGATCTATAACCAAATGCAATTGTATTGTGTGTAAAGAAACAATAAGAGCATGTGATAGCAAAAATAATAATTTAACATGTTTTATTAATAAAAGTAACAAATATGTTTTACAAACAATTTGATTGAATATATTGTCAGTGTCTCATGTAAAAACACGATTACATTTGAAAAACATTCACTAGAGTCTGTTTTATTCAAACAGAATACTAATTTTAGCAAAACATGAACATGGACACTACCTATGCAATGAATAAACAATGATTATTGCAATGAACCACGAGCGCTATTATTTTGAAACGAAAAAACACTGTTTGTGTTGCCAGCCTAACGTTCTTGACTACTTTACAGCTTGAGCCAGCGCTACTATTACATGTCCTCGAGAACAGGCATGATCTTACATCTTCAACAGACTTTGAAATTTCCCGGCAGTCGTGAGTAATCTCCCCCTGGCATTCGTCACGGTGCCACTTGTGTAAAAGCGCAAATGGCCGAGCTTGAATTTCCAGGTATGTCCCTCTTTGGCTAATGTATTTTAAAGATGGAGGCGTAAAATGGCTTCTGCAATTCGAGCGGCACGATTGTATGTATTGTGAATGGAAGATTCTACACTTACGAAAATACTTTGATTATTAGGTGGAAGTAATTACACATGAATGAGCACATATTTGTAAAAGAACAAAGGGTTTTTTGCTAAGAATCAACTCAAAGAAATACACAGTGTAGCTTTAATGAAAACACTTTACAGAAATCAAAACGCCTCGTGGGGCAAAACGTTAAAAAGTACTTCTTCTTTGTATCTCTGAGACACACACATTACGACAAGGAGCAATGACTGACAAATCCTCAATACAAACACAGCGATTATATATGACTCCAATGGATGACAGCTGTGTGTAATACTGAGATGATGGACAGGTGAATGGAATGAGTATCATGCGTAAAGGTCCAGAAACAACAGAAAAACCAGACACAACATGGAACGGGCTTATCTATGTGCGCGCTATGGCCGTCAGGAGGCAGATCGTTACATTTAGGCTGTGTCTGCTCTGCATAGTGTGTAGAAAGTCATTATCAATATATATTTTTGTTCTATTTTTAAAATATCAAGATATGCATTTATTATAACCTTTGTACGCTGGTCACTGGAAAGACTAAGTAGTTCCATTGTTATGATACAAATTCTACAAATAGCTACCAATAGAAAAACCCAGGCAGTAAGAATGCAATTCTCCATGTTTCCTCCTTGTGGTTTTTGAGATAAGGGAATACTTGTTCTTCAACTATCAAGACCTAGAAAAAACTGAACTTCCATTATCTCAAAACATCCTGTGAAATAGCTAGCTGATACTCTCTCACATTGATAGTGAACTTGCAATAAACAGGATTTTGCATATTACATAAGAAAAATTAAATGTCTATAATATATACTCTATGCAATCATGGTTGTAGTATAGTTTTTCACACCAAAACATCGGTCACACAAAATAACAGCCTAAAATGCAGAATTGATACTGATCAACAAAACACATACCATATTTTGTTTTTAAATCACAAGAGTAAGAGCAATTCAGTGGTAAGCCATGACATCATGTTTCACTGCGGTATAAATGAGGTGACACAGTCGGTCTTAGCCATAACTATGGGATAAACCTACAAAAAAAGTATTGATGTGCGATAAACATTTTGAGCTGCTTTCTTAGAAAATGGCTCAGTAGTTTGACACTGCCCACTTCCTCCATCAGGTCAATCATTCAGAAGTTTAAAGCAACTGGAGATGTTAACAATCGGCCTGGACGAGGACGTGTCTATACTGAAACCAGGCACACTCAAGAGGATCTTTGGAGTGGCCGCCAAGAATCACCAAGGATCAAAGCTGGAGAACTGCAGACATTAGTTAGGTATTTTGGGTCAGGAAATCTCTAAAACTATGATCAGACATCAACTACTCAAGTAACCACGTGTTGATTGGTAGTGTTTCCAGAAAAAAACTTTTGCTCTCATCAAACAACAAACTCAGTTTGCCAAACGTCATTGGAGCGTTCAATCTGACCGGGTTCTACGGTCAGATGTGAACAAAACAGAGCTTTTTAGAAAGAAACACTAGAGTGTTGGTGTAGACGGAAGGATAGACATGCAGAAAAGTTGTTTGTAGAATTTGGAGGGAAATAATTAATTTAATCCATTTCGGAATAAGGGTGTAGCATAACAAAATGTGGAAAAGTAAATTGCTTTGATTAATTTCTGGATGCACTGTATATGACATCATGGTGTTTTTTCATACATTAAAATAAAACCTGACTGTCTCTGCCAGGAAGCCTTCAGTGGGCTGGGGTTGGATCTTCAGTGGGCTGTGGTTGGATCTTCAGTGGGCTGTGGTTGGATCTTCAGTGGGCTGTGGTTGGATCTTCAGTGGGCTGTGGTTGGATCTTCAGTGGGCTGTGGTTGGATCTTCAGTGGGCTGTGGTTGGATCTTCAGTGGGCTGTGGTTGGATCTTCAGTGGGCTGTGGTTGGATCTTCAGCGGGCTGTGGTTGGATCTTCAGCGGGCTGGGGTTGGATCTTCAGTGGGCTGTGGTTGGATCTTGAGTGGGCTGTGATTGGATCTTCAGTGGGCTGTGGTTGGATCTTCTAGCCTGACAATGATCCAAAACACATCTCAACATCAAAACCAAAAACTTTAACTGAAGACAGAATCAAATTTTTGATTGGCAACCCTAGCCCCTTGACCTAAACCCCACAAAATACCTGTTGGATGAGCTAAAGAAGTGTCATGTTGTAGGGTATGTAGAAAGAGGGAAGACCAAGCAGGGAGTGGAGTTCTTTTAAAATAAACATTCAAGAACTCTACTTACAGCTTGGTCTCCCTTCCTTCAACAATGTCAATATAAAAAAAAGACAACTGAAATGTACTTACAGGAACTAAAACCACTATCTTATTTTACTCTGAGTATTGTTCCATGAATGTGTGGCATGATATTCAAATGAAGTTCTACCTCATTCCGAATGGAATCGTAGTGTCTCTAGTTATAAAAAGTCTTGAGCCCGAGTCTGGGAAATAATATTTAACCAATGCATTTTTTCATTTAAATAACTAGGTAGTTTCTGTAGTAAAGCTTTATAAGCCTTTAGTACCTTGTAATACTCAAAGAGTCCCAACCAACTGCAGTGTATAGCAGGCAATGGTGTGTATGCTAATATGCTCCTGTGATAAAGCACAACGCTGCATGATACACTGCATCTAAATGTTTCAATGCTGATGCCCACCCATGTATATATATATATATTACATCACCATAAACTTACAATTTCCTTTCTATGCTGAGAAGATAAACATGATTTATTCCTATAAAAAAGCCAATTCTCATTCTCAGCTCAGCAATATGTGCATTACACAAGAGATTATCATCCAATGAAATTCCCAAATATTTATACAAGGGGACACATTCTAAAACAGGTCCATCTTGTGTATTAATGTTAAGATTTTCCAATTGAAGCTTTTTGCTTCTAGCAAACACCATATACTTAGGTTTAGTGCCATTTAAACGTACAATATGTAGTTTTTGGCCGCTAGGGGTCTATCAATCACAACAATAGCAAAAGATGTACTTGGATGACGTCGGGAAGTAGCGTGGGATCATGGGTTTTGTTATCGTAGTCAATGACAACCTGCCAATCTAGCGTCTCCGGCAGAAAAAATGTTCACTAACAAAGTAATGTACTGTTAAATATATTATAACTTTATTCACATTATGTTTGGCGGTTTCCTGGAACTTAGAGCAACTAGAACAGTCAAACGTTATATGACACCATTGATGGAAGACAAAATGAAACGTCCCGTGTCTTCGAATTATATTACAAATTTCTCTGTGTTTGAAAGTTGGTGGAAACATTTAGGATAATGTAAGTACATAACTATGAAATATATATAATATAGGTATAGAGATGTTTGCTTTTTTAATGCAAAGTATGTTTTTTGTTATTGTTTTGGAAAACTACATATTGTACCTTTAACGGCACCTTTAGGTTTACTAGTGTGTTCTACAGCAAAACCAAAATCATTTTGCAGAAGTGTAAATGCTTGACCAAGCGACTGTCTGAAGAACTGTGTCATCAGCATAGAAATTATATTTACATTTTAGTACCTTGTTAAAAATATTATTAATACACAAAGAAAACAATAAAGGAACCAGAATGGAACCCTGTGGGACTCCTTTATGAATATGAACAAAGTCCTATTTGATCCCATCACCAACACTAGCCTGAGATCTGTCGCTAAGATAATTCTGAAACCTTGCGCAAGTGTCTATAGATAACCCCAATAACTTTATCCAGCATTGAATGATCAACTGTATCAAAACCCTTCCATATATCAATAAATAAGTCAACACATTTTAACTTACTATCAACAGCTTTAACAATATCATTTAAATCCAATGTCGTGGCTGTGATGGTACTGTGCCCTGGTCTAAAACCAAACTGATATTTATTTAATATGCTGTTATCTGATAAAAAGGAGCACAACTGAACATGTATTAGTGACTCTAAACTTTTTGAAAGACAGAACAATTTAGAAAGGTCTATAATTATCAAGGTCACCAGTATCCCCACTTTTATGTAGGGGCAACACATAGGCAGTTTTCCTATGGTATAACCCCAGTGGTGAACGTAAGATAAAAAATACAGGTAAGTGCCCTAGAGATAATTGGAGCAGATCTAACTAGCAGCCCCGGGTTAAGACCGTCAGCACCTGTTGATATCTTACAGTCTATAGCCAGCAGGGCTTCAGTAACTTCATGTTTTGTGAAATTTACTTCCGGAACCATAGGAGGGGGCGGGACTGTTGAGGTCTATAGAAATTTAAATATCTGCTCATGTTAAACCAAATGCCTCCAAACTCATTGGACGGCACTTCATCATGCAACAAGACAATAACACTAAATAAAAACAAGGCAGTGTCCTTTGTGTGTGACCCGATGTACAGCATATGGTCCTGTATGCAATAATTACATTTTTCCATTTCTTGAGCTTTGAATACAACCACAAAGGACCATAAACGACCATGGCCAGATGGTTCATCATGGCCAGAAATCCACAATAAAGACATTATATGGAAGATACACATGCAAATTCAAGACAGCACCTCCCATGTTCTGACATCTCTGACTTCTCAGTTTGACGTGGTGGCACATAGCCCATTGGTAATTGACGGCCCTTGCTCTAAACAATGTGATGTCAAGCATGGCTGAACAAAACAAGCCAAACAAGGTAAGACAAATGTCACAAGACACCGACTAAAACCGCCTGGCAATCAACTACCTCCAAATGTTTCTGTTAGCAAAATTCACACAGTTCCCTAGAGATGCACTATTTAGCCAAAAGTGTACACCCCTACTAATTGTGGATAATGGTATGGGCTTTTTTTCAGGGTTTGGGCTAGACCCCTTAGTTCCAGTGAAGAATATACAAATACATTTGACACAATTGGTGCTTCCAATTTACAATTTAATCATTTTGCAGAGTGACTCACAGTGAGTGCATACATTTATGAGAATCTAGGTGAAACAACCACAGCTCAGTAGTAAGAGCATTTAAAATTTGAAACGATGAATAAGCAAAAACAGTGCAAGAGAACGAGAGGGTATCGTCCAGGGTCACGCCAAGGTTCTTTGCACTCTGGGATGGCGACACTGTGCAGTTCTCAACTGTGATGGACTTTTCCTGGAGAGGACTTCCCATTGAGGAAGAGCAGCTCAGTTTTGTTGAGCTTAATCTGGTGTGCTGACATCCACGTAAATATCAGCCAGGCATACACAGACGTGGGTTTTCACCTGGATATCAGATGGGGGAAAGGAGAGAAATGGTTCAGTGTCATCAGCATAGCAGTGATAGGAGAGTCCATGGGAGGTTATGACAGAGCCAAGGGTTTTGGTGTAGAGAGAGAAGAGGTGAGGGCCTAGAACAGAGCCTTGGGGAACACCGGGGGAGAGTGTCCGTGCAGCAGACAAAGACCCTCTCCATGTCACCTGGTAGTCTATGTAGTCATTGAAGAGGAAGGTTTTCAGACATTTCCTGAAGATGGGTAGGGACTGCTGTTCTAGCCTCCAGTGGAAGCTGGTTCCTCCATTGAGGAGCCAGGACAGAGAACAGTCTTGACTGCTGGGATTTGTAGTTGACCTCCCGAAGGCGTGGGATGGTCAGGAGCCCAGAGGTACTGACTGACAATCTATTAAGGTTCCTTATAAAAAGACTTGCATGTCTGTGCTGCATACTGTCAAACCACACAGTACATTCCAGAAATTCCTTATCTACTCTTTCATAGTGAAGGATATTTTAAACACCTTTAAATCTATTTAAAGCACTTCCTTGACCAAGCATACCTGATTTTCCTGTCTCCTTCCTCTTCAGAGATAACATCTGAGCTTCTTGAATAAAGGTCAGAAATGCTATAGGGGCGCTCACAGCTGTCACATTCGACAGCAATCTCGAGGCTGTCAATTAAAATAATCTATTTATAGTACATTCCTGACCAAATTTCCATGACGGGATTGTTGATAATATTATAGCCTGAGATAAAATCTGAACTTTGTCAATAAAGTCCAAAAACTGCAAGGAACTTTCATAGGTTTGAAATTCCTATTGAAGAGCTACCAATGTAGATTTTAGCTCATGTGTAAGCTTTTTTATAAATATTTGTGATTTCCATCCACTATACATGTTTTATTTCCCTCTGAAGATTACAGGTGAAAATGCCTTTTATATTAGTACAACTCAAAGCACAACTTGCGATCCTGAAGGGGGGATACCAGTATGTGTTCTGTCAACAATGAATCAAAATGTATGCAGCACTAACAGTGCCTGGCTGTAGCGTGGTATTGATCTACAAAAACACCTCTGTCCCAGTCATGAATCTCTGCATGTAGATTTTTATGTACATCAAATTCTATTTAATCTTTCTCACATTTTGTTGTCGAGTCACACATAGAAATTTGTTATCACTTCAAGTCACAAGTTAAAAGTTAACCACATCAAGTCATTTCATGTGCTCCTTGAGTGGGCTTATCAATCGCAGCCTTGTGCCATCACTTCCATTCAGCTTGATCAATGGACTTCAACTGATATCAAGTTATACACTTCGAAAATGTAGACAAAACGGTGATTCATTCAAAGACCAGAGATGCCTTGTAATTCACTATTATTTAATTAGCTAATAATAGAGATCCGCATGTGGTCTGACGCATTTTGCACTCATGTGTAATCTATTAAAAGATCCTGCAAGTAAATAAAGGCTAAAAATAACAAGGCATGTGTTTAGCAAGAGGAGGAATCAGATGCTGGTCTGATAAAAGCAGTCTGTTGAGTTATTTCTACGTCTCAGGGCCATTCTCAGTGGCTCGTCGTCATTGGCTGTGAAGTATTGTGAGGCCGCCTCCAGTTCAATCTAATGTACCATACATTTGACTCTGATTATGGAAACAGCAAATCAGAAGTGAGATGAAGGCGGAGCTTGCGATTATTGGCCATAACAGCAAGCGTATAGAGTCCTCAGGTTTTCTTAAGAACTTGGTTTGGAAACTCAAGGAGCACGGTTGGGCCATCGAATGCAAATAATCAGAAATGGAGTTAAGCTGTATGATGACCTCAGAAAAAAGTAGCAAGACAAAAAGGCTTTTGTAAGTTATTGATTTAAATGTAATTATGTTGTTTTTAAAGAAAACGTTGTAAATGACTGGTAACATATTTACATGATATTGTTTTTAAATATTTAGAAAATGATAGAGATATTCAAAATGGTTAAGCAATGTAATTAGAACAGTAAATTAATGTTTTGTCTCACTTGATAAATAGTACGGAATAACTCAGCTTTCAGCCAATTAATATTCAGGACTCAAGTACTGTATATTTTATGAACACTATTAACATTTTTCTGCATTCCTACTTTATCTTTAGGCATAATCCCTTGAAAAATAGACTCCATATCTTCATCCATAATCCCTTACTACCGACAAGGAAGACAATGCACATGTGTGTAAATATAAATAATTAATCATTTTAAAAAGAACATTGGTTGTTTTCACACTGAAACATGTCACACATTATCTCTATCTTGACCTTTATGAGTTTGATTTCTTTGCAGAGAAAATGTTGATGAAATAAAGCAACTGGAACAATCCTTAGAAAAACTTCTCACTCATAAAAGTAAGTATAAAACATATTACTATAAAGTGCAAATATATTGTATAAGAAATATACACTCAATATCTTTGTAACCACTGTACGTAAAACATACTGTAGTTTTCCCACAAGTTAGAATAAATACTACCATATATGACTATTTGTAACCTTCTAGATGGCAGAGCAGCATTTCATGTTTTCTTGAAGACACAGTTCTGTGAGGAGAATTTGGAATTTTGGCAAGCCTGTGAAGAGTTCAAGTCCATAACCAGTCCGAAGAAGCTTGCCCGTAAAGCTACAAGAATTTATAACGAATTCATCCAAAATGACTCCCCGAAAGAGGTAAATCCAAATCAAAATATTATTTTGAAATTAACCTTGATTGATAACATCCTAACAACACAGTCAATTTTGTGTCATTAAAGGTTGTGTAGCTTGTTTTCATTGCATTCTATTTTTTATCAGGTTAACGTTGATTTCTACACAAGAGACACCATTGCTCAGAATCTCCATCAGCCATCGCCATTTTGTTTTGACAGTGCCCAGAAGAAGGTTTATAGCCTCATGGAAAATGATGCATACCCTCGATTTATTCAGTCAGACTTCTTTAAGGACCTGCAATCTGACCGCAGAAGCATGTGGAAACACAAAAGAGCTTGAGATCTCCAGGCCTTAACAACTAACTGTTGCAAGTTGAATTTTTAAATTTGGTGGCATCCCAATTCTGTGGTTTCCTCTTGAAATGTACAAAAGACAGTTCCTCTCACAGAATGGTTTACCCGCTAAAAGTGGCCTCACATTATTTTTATATATTTATGGTGCTGTACAGTATATTCTTATAGCTTGTCATATTTCAGACAACTGTAAGTCTATTTTTTGTTATTCAGGTCAATGTTATTATTATTTATTGACATTTTGTATTCCGATTTACTAATTTTCAATCTTCAATGTTTACACCAACTGTATGCTTTTAAATGTAGGTCAAAGAGTTTACAAATGCACCCTTTGGTGAATGCGTAAAGAATGGTAGTGTTGTCTTAGTCATATTCACATTCATCATAATCATCTCAGCTAATAACATAGCTAAAGTCTAAGACTTGCATTCTAGAAGTCAGCTACCTCAGCCATGATTCAGAGGCTACTACTTACAACGTTGACACCAGACACTGAAATGGTGTACGGGCTGGAATAGCCAGCAGCACTGTCACTGAGTGCCTGTTGGGACAATTTGGTGTCTGATTGATTCAACAAATGTGGAAATCTAGAATCTGTATTTGAACTCACCCACTCATCTCAGCGTTTATAATGATCAGTATGCTTGTATGAAATGTATGAAAGTACTGCAATGGCACAATAGAATATACAATTTGTTAGAATGCAGCTGGACTGTAATGTTTTTCTTTTTCATACAAAGGCTACTATGTGCAACTGTAATGCATTAAAACACAGCCATAACATTTTCACCACATTTTTCCTGCTTCTTCATTTTGTCCTCAAAGTTGTTGTGTAAGAAGCAGGAAAAATTATCAAATGTAAGGATTTGAGAGACTTTGAGTACTGAGCCAAATTGTGATGGCTAGACGACTGGATCAAAGCATCTCCAAGACAGGAGCTCTTGTGGGGTGTACCCGGTCTGCACTGGTCAATACCTATCAAAAGTGGTCCAAGGAAGGATAAACTGTGAACCGGTGACAGGGTCACAGACGGTCAATGCTCATTGATACACATGGGGAGCGAAGGCTGGCCCGTGTGGTCGATATAACACGCGAGCTACTGTACCTCAGATAGCTGAAAAAGTGAATGCTGTTTCTGATAGAAAGGTGTCTGAAACAGTGCATCTCAATTTGTTTCGTATTGGGCTGCTGTTTTGTTGGCAAAAGGGGGACCTACACAATATTATGGTGGTAATAATTTTATGGCTGATTGGTGTATATTTGTGCTTGCTGGTCCTTCACTGTCATTGAGACATGATGGACTTTTAGAGAATGTATCATTTTATTATTAGGGTTGAAAGATAAAATATGTCAGATAGGCTATACATTTTTATGAACAGCACTTTGTCTTAATAAACCTATTCTATTGTGACCATACTTGGGTGACAGTTCTAAGAGTATACGCTCTTGTTATATTGTGCTAGCAGAACATAAACTCTGAAACACGGAGGTACACTCCTGGGAGACTGGCAAAATACACATACACAGGCCTGATAATTGGTTTTCTGATTAAAGATGCATTCTGGGACTTTTGCAGATAACAAAATGCCTGTTTAAAACCTCCTTGGTTGACTGTGCCAATTTTACAGCCAGTAGCCAAAACACATATTGATGACAAATCATGTAAACATACCCAATGATTTGTACAATCACATGATGCCACATCCACTCTCCATTAGAATGTGTGACCTTACCCACTAGGATTAATTCATTATAGACAAATTATACTCTCATAACCAGAGACAAATTTCACACTTTCAGTGAAGTGATTGCATTATCAATTCTGTATAATTGCACACAATCCCACACAGAAGAATCTGACCACTAGACTACACATGTAGAAATACTACCAGTACTTGTATACTAATGGTCAAAAGGTTGAATGAATACTCTACATACAATTAAAGACACTTTAAAACGTATATTTTATGTGCAAATGTTTAAAAAAAATACAAAATAGGTTAAAATGAAGCACATTTGCACAAATATGATTGTGCATGAATTAATTTCAATCAATCACTAGTAGGCTTGTATTTCTTTGAAATCCTGAACAGTATCTGTATTTTATCCAATAGTGTCCTCTAGTGGTATAAAGAAATAAAAAGGCCTAATGGGGATACACCCCATCATTTTAAACTTGCATTACTGTAGCTAGGTACCTGGTTGGCCATAGTAGCTAGCTACAGTAATGCACGTTTAAAATGGCTATATGAGAGAGAGAGAGAGAGAGAGAGAGAGAGAGAGAGAGAGAGAGAGAGAGAGAGAGAGAGAGAGAGAGAGAGAGAGGATTGACTCATTCTGCACAAATTATACTCTTATTATTTCATTTTGATGCATATTGAACATTTTCTGTTAATCCAAAGAACCTAATTTCACTACCAAAATATGACTGTGTCCTTCTGTTATTTTATAGATCAAAATGAAATTGCTGATCCAAACACCCAATTATTTATAAATGAAAATCATGGAAATTGTCAGGGGTGCCTAAACAATTGCATACAACTGTATTATATACATAATTTTTTTTATGTTAACAGATAGGTCAATTGAGATGTGATTCTCATTCGCAATTGCGACCGGACCAAGATAAAGCAATAATGATATAGCCTACGTGCAGTTTGACTGGTTTGACCATGTTGAGCCCACAACTATAAGAGTAGGCCCAGTTTGTCAAACGTTTGAACTGAATTGGATTTGGTAATACCTTCTTTTGCCACTGTATTCAAAATAAATCAATATTGTTAATGCTTAAATGGTTCTCAAACATTATGTATCTCTTAGTGACACACAGACACACCTGAATCAAATTGTCTATCAAGTCCTTGAGTTGATTCAGGTGAGTTAACAACAATGTGAGACATCTCGGGTCCGCAGTCGAGGTTTGAGAATCACTGGAAAAGTATCCTTCAATTCATGTGTTTTATTTTTATTAATTCAGTCCATGGAGCATTGTGTTTGCTAATATACTTGACTGACTAAATGTTGCACATCTGTTAAAATTGAGTAGCAACAGACTCCCTAACGATTTCACAAATACAATTAATCCGTGTCTCTGATTTACTGTACTTGTGTAACTCTTGAGAAAATGTACTAACAAAACCTCACTAGTGACCAGCTATATTACCCTAAAACAAGTGGTCGGTACAAGGCACATCCATAGATTGGGCACATCCGAGGGATGAAGTTCTCTTAATACATCCATGGATGAAGTGCATTCTTGATTACCCAGCATGCATCTTTTCGGGATTGTTCAGTGACCACCTGAAAATCATCAGCATCATCAGTTAGCCTAGTTGCAATATAAGTTAGTCACCGGTAAGTGCAAACAATCACGTATTATTATTATTATAAAATGCATATTCGAAATAGGAACCGGAAAATGTAGATTTATTTCTGTAACGTTATCTATGGCTGGACATATTTGTAGTTTAAGCAGGGGCTAACCAGGTAGCTAGCTAGCTTTAATAAACTGTCACGAAAGAATGTACTGTAGCTATAGTAGCGGTCCAGCTTGTCATGTCATTATCCACACGCGCCAACGCCACAGATAGACGTCTCCTTCTGGAACTGAGCTAGCCACAACATAACGTATTATCAGGGCTCTCAAGTCTCACGCATTTGGAGTGAGACACACGCATTTCAACCCGTTCACACGCTCACACGCCACACCTTGCATTTCTCACGCAGAGAAATTACCAGGATAATGCCCACCAAGTTGCGCCGCTATTTTTAAGCAGTGGTACAGGTAGAGGAATCAATTGACCATTCGCTAAGCCAGGCCCAAAAACCGCCA